>CACKRE030005224.1:118528-139790 GCA_902602495.3 Ectocarpus sp. CCAP 1310/34
GGGGGGGGGGGGGGATGTTTGACAACGTCGTTGCCAAGCGAAGAAAACCCAACCCCGATGCGAGGGGGGCGGCTTGTTTTACAACGTCGTTGTCAAGCGACGACAACCCAACCCCGATGGCAAACACCGGGAAGGGGGCACCTAGGAGGGGGGGATGTCATTAGTCCCGCATACCTCCCGAAAAGCTGAACCGCCCCTAACTCTACCCCCACCCTGGTTGCACAGGTCACAGATATCATTCAAGCCGTCGGACACCCCAGTCGGACCTATAGGCGCAGAGAAACGCCCGCCAACGTGGGCTCAGTGGCTCAATGGCCGATGAAGCAGATAGGCCATATCTCTCCACCAGGCCAAACTCTGTCTACAGGGCGTCGCTTGCCCTACGAAGACTTGCATTGTGTTGGCACGGCTCACAGTTATCATACAAGCCGTTGGACACGCCAATCGGATAAGTGGGTGCAGAGATAAACCCACCCACGGGGCCTCGGGGGCTCAAAGGCCGGTGGAGCAGATAGGCCATATCTGCTCCACCACGCCAAACTATATCTACAGGGCGCCCTTTGCCCTACGAAGACATGCATTGCGTTGGCACGGCTCACAGCAGACTTTCAAGCCATCGAGGACGTACTTTGGATCGGTAGGCCCAGAGAAACGCCTACACACGGGGGCTCGGGGGCTCAACGGTCGGTGGCGTAGTCATACGTTAAGTCGCATGAGTCGCTAGGTTACGCACCGGACAAAGTTACCTGTCGAGTCGTTATTTGACATGCCACCCTCCCGATATAAAATCCGTGTTTGGATTCCTCACGCGTATTTTCGCAGGAATCCAAGAGTGCCGGCCTGTATTTGAAAACTCCGAGTACAAGTTTCTGCAAGAGACCGCGCCGCCGCGGCGGAGTTGTTGGAGCCAGAAAAAAACGCCTATTGGGCCTTCGCCTGCACAGCGCAGGACCCACCACCACGTGTGGTTGTCCTGTACTAATGGGGTCCCACAGCAGCCACAGCCAGACTAGGGCTAGGGTTTCGTTCCCAATTCGGCCAGCGAGTGGGCGGACGTATGCCCGTACGTACGTGCAAGGGGGGAAATGTGGCGATGTCTCGCGTTGAAGACACCGCACACCTTTGCACTGATGGATTGATTTGCAAAAACGGTATTTCTCGCAAAACATTTTCACGACACCAAACAAAATGCTCGGAGTAGCACTCTCTGCGTTCCTAAGGCTTTCAGCTCTCGAGCAAGCCCTTGTTCGTCCCGTGGTGACCGGTGGTTGCCGAGATATGGCTCAAAATTACAACACCGCGCGATTCTTTCCGAAGCATCTCCAATGGGCACTAACCATCTTTACTGTGTTTCCACGGCCCCCACCTGTCGCGCAGACCATCATTCTGCCGAACCAACATGTGGTTACCGAGATACGCTCATGAACGCGGCCGCAGCACCACCTCGGTGGTGTCGTAGCTAACGCATTTTAACGACACCGCGCTTTTCTGGCCGAGACTAACATTCTCGGGCAAGTATCCCAACTACACCGCATCGTGCGCGAGTGGGAGACCGAGCGGGATTCGATGGTGGACGTTGCGGACGACACGAAGCACGTGAGCGCCGGGATATTCGCGTTGTACATCTCCCCCCAGTGATTCGAGTTTGTTGAACGGCGGAGGGGGCGCTCTAAACAAGCGAAAAATGTCCGGAGCATCGTAGACACGGATGACATTTTTGCCCAGAACTGCTGTCGAATACGTACTCACGTATCGTCTCGTGACAGAGACAGACGAGGACTGCACCACGCCTTGGTAGCGTTTCCGCTCAGCTAACCCTCCCACTCCCTGCCCCTCCGACTCCGCCCTTTTTTAGTATCAGTTCGGGTTCTAGAGTCTCATGTTCTTGGTCCAAAAGGCGGAGTGGCCTTCGTGGAACTACATCGTTCCTGCTGTCATACCTTTTCAGGTACTCTACGGTCATGCTCTATTGTGCACGGCAGTTTTCTGTGGAAAGTCCTGCTTCGGACAACAAGTTTCTCCGTCAGCTCAGAGCGCATCGCGTGTGCCAAACTATTGGGTGGGTGGCGAGAGCCATGCCACTGTTGTCGACGTTACCCGCGATTTACGTGAAGTTAGTGCTGAACCATCATTCAGGGATGAGCATACCTGCCATCACGGGAGTTCTGCTTTCAATAGTGTCACTGTTCTCGGCAGCTCTACATTTTTCTTGCCACCTTCTGTAGGTTGACGTGTGGCACAGCGTGTTCGTAAGCTGGGTACGCACAAATGCTGTGCGTGGAATCGCGCATGCATGAAGGTCGCCGTTTGTTAATTGACCTTTCATCGATGCGCGTTGTCATATTCGACCGTGACTGGACTTGCTGCTGATGTCATCGGCGTGGAAATTGCTTCAACGTGCATGATGGCTGTTCGATATCCAGGATCCAGGACTTGCGATGACACCTCCCCTTCCTCCCGATCTTGTCCGCCGTGACCCCCTGTTCTCCTGGATAAAGGCTCACCGATTATGTGCCTCCCTTCCCGAGCGTCAAGGGACTGTTTGCCCGTCAGAGCACTCTCGGTCTCCCGACGGCGAGCTGGCTTAGGTTCTGTTCGATGGTGGCGCTGTGCGGCGAGCTAAGCTGCTCGTGGCTGCTCATCATCCTCTGCCGGCGTTTGCGGCTGCTTGCCGTGGCCCTGTCCAACCACAGCGATAAGGGTAAGAAGAGGCGGTGTGGGTCTGCCCGTAATATCAACGTTGTCGAGTTTGAGTTTGATGTCCGTGGGCGCTCACCAGTTGGGCTCCCAGGACGTGCAAGTCGCCCCCTGGTTCGAGAAGATGTGGCTGGCTTGCGACGGCCTCTCCGACGGCGTGACGGGAATGGAGAAGAACGACGTGGGTTGTTTCAGGGGATTGCTTTCCGCCGCAATAGACAGTGCCCTCGCCGGCGCCGTCACGGCCTCGGAGAAGGGGGATGCAGAGCCAACGCAGGGAGGAGAGGGGCAGGTGGCGAAGGGAGGCAGAGATTGCCACCGCCACCCCCGTCGCCGCGTCTCAGAAGAAGACGGAGCTCTTTTCCCTGTACCATCTCGAGGAGGAGAGGGGAATGGCCGAGCTATTGGTCAAGACGGCCACCGAGGACTCTGGAAAGGAGACGCTGCTCGCCATCGGCAGAAGGTCCGGGAGAACCGGGAGGCCAAGGACGGCAAGTGGCAGAAGAAGCTCGACGGCGTGGAGGCCAGGCTTCTCGGTCGCGTGGAAGACGAGCTTGGTGACACGCCTGCCACCATCGCCTCCGTTCGCGCAGACGTCCTCCAGCTGACAAAGCAAGCTGCCGACATGCCTACTGCCATGGAGAAGGCGGTGATGGACGAGATATTCCGCTCCGGCACCGAGCAGCTGGAGATGGGGCAGGCCAAGCTTCGTGAGGAGATGGCCAGATTACAGCAGGAGACCGAGGAGGCTATGGGGGACCTCACGGCCAAGCTGAACAACGTCAAGGAGAACACCGACGCCCTCGGATCTGGCCTCCTGACGGTTCAGAATGTCGTCATGATTTGTACTGGGCGCAGGATCACGGGAGTCCTATACAAGATGGACGAGGGAGCGGAGGGTTCCACCAGGGTGTGGGGCGAGGGACCCAAGCTAGGCCCACACTTCGCCCATTGGAAGGCCACCAAGAAGAAACTCAAGGGAGACATCGGGGACGACGACGACGACGAGGAGAAGGAGGCGGGCTGCAACCTCTCGGGGCCGCCCCAGCAGGAGGCGGCCGACAATCCCTCAGGACCGTCGCAGCAGGAGGCAGGTGGCAACCCTCAGAGCCGTCGCCGCAGGAGGAGGAGGAGGAGGAGGACAATCGCTCAGGGCCGGGCAAGAAGACCGGGCGGGGAAAACCCAAGAAAGGGTCGAAGAAGACGGAGGGAGAGGGAGATGGTAGCAGTGCCGCCAAGGGATCGAACGGCATGTCCGGGGGGGGGGGGGGGGGGACAGGGCTCCTCCACCGGCACCTGGAGCGGTAGCAGGTTATTGTTTTTTTTCTTGGCAGTAAACTTGCTCTCGAAGGCGTTGCGCGAGGTGTCGGATCATCCGACCCTTTGCCCCGCCTTAGATGATGCGGTTTACCGTCGTGGAAACAGAACAGTTGTACACCTATGGCTTGGATCAAGTAGTGGGCTTGTTTTCGACGAAAGTGGCACGGATTACTAGACTATGTACTTCGTATTTGGAGGTCCTTGTTGCCTATCCCCGATGGTGGATTTCCATGAACGGCAAAAACTCGAGCCCATGTACAACTAGATTGTTTCCGCGATCAACGACTTTTTCCCTGCTAGCCCGGTTTGCGTGCTTTTTATTTCGGGCCAATCGGGCAGGTGTGTTTTTTTTTGCATCCCTCGCTTTTCGCTGAGCAGGGTTGCGGCGAGAGGAGCATTTTGGTTGCAGCTTGCGTCTGTTCTTGATTATATCTCAAGGATTGTGGGGGGCGTGTCTGCGGGCTCCTGCCTGCCCGGTTGATGCTGCATTACTCGCCAAAGCGCAGGGGTCACGCGCAGTTGGCTTGCTTTTTGCTTGGGCGCATGGATTGTAGAATAGGTACAACCCGATTATTGTGCTACCAGAGTGTTGTGGTGATTTTCTTTTGCTCCGGCCCTTGGTCGGCAGTGAGACAAGCAATGCAATCTGAGTTTGTCGCATGAAACATTCAAGGAAACAAGAAAGGTGACCAAAGAAATCAGGCGGGCCAAACAAGTGCATGTCCATATTCAAAGCGAGCGGCTCGAAGATTGAATGGACCGCACTCACTGGGAGCCACTCCAGCTGGCACGCCTGTGATGAATATGGCATTAAATGTCTGTGCTGCATCTGCAGGGCGTGTGTGCTGTCACCACACCAGACCTGGGCTACACCGTCATGGAGCCGGTGATTCATGATTGCCGTGTGCCAAGAATGGTGACTGCTGTGTGATCCCACGAATATTGTTGACCTACCTCATGACGTTAAGATGAGGTGACCCCGAGGAAAAAAAAGTGCGGATACTACAGTTGTGTTACACTACAGCGTGCCCCTTCCCGAGTCCCTTGCGCTACAAGTATCGCAACAGATTCGTTAGCCTCATGGCACAGATACGGAGTAGTTTGGTCCTTCCAAATATTTTCAACGAGGGCACCACAGCCAGGCACAGCACGCGCAAGATGACAACGGCAGAATGAAAAAAAAAAAAAGGGCGGCCTGAAGCCTTCGGCAGATACATTCCTGCAGCGGCAGACTCCATAGATACATGGGTACCCTTCAAAGATCGTACCGAATCAGTTACTGGTAGCACTGCCGAAATGCCTCTCTCAAATCGCCCGCCTCCTCCGGGCTTATCTATGCCCCGTGGGCGACCACATGAACACGTACGTCAAACAAACACCACAACACCTACACACAAACAACAACACCACGAGAAGTAAGCACGTTCCTAGCAGCGGCATACTCCATACCTACAACAGTGCACGGCGAACAGCAAGTAGTCTCTGCCTCCTTACTTTCCCGTCCGCAAGGTGGGGGGACCCCGGGCCGTGGGCACCCGCTGCTGCTGGACGTACACGTCTGGGTCCCGGCCGCAGTACCCCCGCCGTGAGTTGAACTCCCGCGCCGAGAGCACCGACACCCTTCCCAGCAGGAACGCGTCGGAAACCTCCACCTTCTGCCAGTTCTGGCTGCCGGGGGTGCGCGTACCAGCGCCGGCGGCTGTGCTTCCTTTCTTCTCCGCGAGCACGACCTTCTTGAGCTCTCTCGCGCGCCTCGCCCTGCCCCTGGAGACGGAGCTGTCCGCCGACGGGCTCGCGAAATAACCACCACCCCCGCGAACGACGACTTGCAGAAAGCTTCTGCCCAATGCGCCGCTCCCGCCGCCGGCGGCCCTGCCGCCGCTGTCACCGAGGGACGAAACAACCGCGCGCTTGTTGTCGGGTATCTGCAGCGGCTCGATCGTCGCGAACACTCGGCCGCCGCTACCCCCGGCTCGCTCCAGGTGAACGATGCGCCCCACCTCCGCTTGCTGCTGGCGCCGTTCGTCCCCGCCGCTAGGCACGCCACTTCCTCCGCCGCCGGTACAGCCGCCTCCGCCCCTCCCGCTTCCAGCCGCAGAAAAGTAGACGTGGTCGCCGACCTCATAGCGAGTGCCGCTCCGCGACACGGCCACAAGTAAGCGGGTATCGGTACCCCCCGCGAGCGACTGCGACCGCGAGGACGGCCGACCTGCCGCCACCGAAGCATCCAGGAACGGCGTCAGGTACTCCGGGCGCGCCTGCTGCCTCACTCGGGTGCCCCGGACCACACAATCCATCGCCCAGGATAGCGCGACCACGGGCACCCCCTCAAGCTTAGCGGCCTCAAACACGAGCCCAAGCGAAGAGAAAGGGGGCGGCGAAGACTTGGCCTTCTTGGTGGCGGTGCCTGCGATCGCGGGGACGCCGCCGTTGCCCCTTACCGGTCGCCGCCCGGTGGCAGCACGACACTCGGTGTCGTCGCCGCCGCCTGAACCGTTCCATGCGCCCGGAAAATCGCACAGCACGCAGTCAAGGCCCGCCAGCTGCCCCGCCTGTAGCGACGACGACGACGATGACGACGCCCCCGCCGTCCTCCTCCCTCGGCTGCAGGACCGGGTGCCCCTCGACGGACTACTTGTCGTCCAGTCGGCGGTCTTCTCCTGGGGGGGAAGAAGGAGGAGGGGATCACCGGTGATCCGCAGCACCGTCTGCGCCCCGGCAGCCCTGAGGACCTGCGCCCAGCGCTCGCACGTCGTCGGGGACGGGTGGGCGACTCCGATGGCCATCCCCAATAGCGGGGTTCCCGTCTTGGAGACCGCTTTCGCCAGGGCCGCGCGCGACACCTTGTGGCTGCCGCCGGCCTTTGCCGTCGCCGTCGTCGTGCCTACAGCGGCGGCGCCGGCCGAAGAAGCGGCTTGCCGCCTCCTGGAAGCCTCCCGCGCCCCCGGCAGGAGGTACGGCGAGGCCGGCAGGGGCCGCGCTTCCGCCGCACTGTCGCTGACCCAGAGGTGGTGGAGCAGCGGGGTCCCCGTTGCGATGGCGAGCACGTACCTCGGCAATCGAAACGCCGACGGCACGGACACGACAACCACGACATCTTCTTTTTCCTCCGCCGCCGCCGCCGTGGTGACTTTGTCCCTCTTCCGTCCCCGGCGAGAGGCATCGGCCGCGGCCGCGGCAGCCTCTGCACCGGCGGCGGGTGGTCGCAACGCAAGCCCCCCCCGTGTTTTCGGCGGCGGCATGTCGTCCAAGACTCGGCCGCCGCCAGCGACAATCGTGCGCTCGACGTCCCGGTGGACGTCGTCGGGGAGCCCTACCAGCACCAAGCTCAGCCCGAACAAGGGCCCACTTCTGCCGGCGGCGGCGGCCGCGGCCGCGGCGGGAGAATCTCGAACATTCTCTGCGGTGGGAGTGGGAGCGGCGGCGGCGGTGCCTGCCGCCTGGACGCTTGCTTGTCGGAGCATCTTCTCTCCTCTAGGACCGCGGCTTCGGTGGTGCTGGCGTGCCGCAGACGTGACGGGTGACACCGCCATCGCCGCTGCTGAGCTTGTAGCGCGCTGCTGACGGCAGCACTTCTTTGCCGGTATTCCGCGTCCTCCTTCGTGCGATACCTCACGGCACCGAACGGACCCACTGGTCTTCTGCCGCGGCCCGGGAGAGGGCGACGACGTCAAAGTCTTGTCAGCCCGTGTCCTGTCCGCTGAACCCGCCGGGGCAGCCGGCACAGCCGGTACCGCTGCCACAGCCCCTGCATCCTCTCGTACGCCCTCCTTGTTACCTCGACTCTTCTTTTTCGCGTGCGACCGCGGCCCGACGCCAACACTCCGCGGCCTAGTGCCGCCGTCACACCCGCCACCGCTGCCACCATCGCCGCCGCCGCCACTACTGCCACCGTCAGCCCCCCTCTTCGTGCCCCTGCTGCGGGCGGAACCGATTGCCGCTGATGCTCTCGCTCCGCCGCTCTTGCCTCCTAGCGAAGGACCAGTAAAACATTCCGCAGTCGGTTTCGCTCTAGCCGCAGAGGCGGGTGGCAGCGGTGGCGGCGGTGGCGATGCTGCTCCTCCTCCCGACTTGGAAGGCGGAGGCGCAGTTTTGGAGCGCGGAAGACGCCGGGAAGATGCCGAGGATGCGGCGCCGCGGGACTGTGCGGCCGGGAGGCCGACGTCATCCAGGCCCCAATCCTGCCGTCGAGACGACATCCACCCGTTGAACCCAGCTGCTTGGCGCTGTTCGACACCGCCGCGGCCGCGTTTCCCCTGCTGCCCTCGACCGACGTCGTCCACCCACCCGGCCTGATGGATTCTCCTGTCGGGTTGACACCTTGCGCCTGTTAGTGCGGAACCACCGCCATTCCCACTGACGGTGTTGCCGCAGGTGCTCGCTGCCGCGGCGGCTGCTGCATTCGCGGCCCTTGTTCTCACCTTCATCCTTCCGCGGAAGACCGGGTCGTTCAGCTGATCGGCGGTTGCCTTTTGGCAGCGGTCACGGGTACAATCCCTGGCTTCCGGGAATACGGCGCCTCCGCCATCGCCGCTAGCTCCTACCGCCATCGACGAAGAGCGCCGAGAACCAGCAGCGCGAGCTCTGCTAGTAGGGCTGATCGCACCTGCAGAAGCGCAGACAGACACGGTTTCGGCGCTGATCGCGGAGGAGAGGGTGACGGTGCGGGTTGGAGACGGAACGGTGGATGCCCTCTGGAGGTGGTGGAGATGGCGTCGACCGGAGGACGACGACGTCGCCGCTCCGTAGCAACCGCTGATCGGCGACTTCACGCGCGCCGGCGACAAGTAGACCTCTGCCAAGGCCGGCTTGACCGCCTTCACGGTCGCCCCGGCAACACCTGCTGGTGCTGGTGCTGCTGTGGCTGGGCGATGGGCGCTATCGTCACCGCTCCCACCGCCATAGTCTGGACCGGTAAAGCCGGCAACAGGTCCTAGACCGACCGGGGGGGTCGCCGCCGCAGAAGTCTTGGCACCGGCACGGCGCTTGGCCGGGGGTTGGAGACACGTAGCGTCCCCTCCACCGACCGTCGCAGACCGCCGCCGCCGCCTCCCCTGCCCGAGTGCCAACGACGGACCCGGCACTTCTACCGGGGTCGGCGTAGAGCTAGAGGCTTCGCGGAGCTCCGGGGTGCCGGAGCGTATCAGCCGGCCGCGACGCTCGCCAACGGGCGCAGACGAACCCGCGTCAATACTACCGCCACTGCCACTGCCACCGCCACCGCCACCGCTACCGCCACCGCCACTGTCACCGCCACCGCTACCGCCACCGCCACTGTCACCGCCACCGTCACCGCCACCGCCACCGCCACCGCCACCGCCACCGCCACCGCTGCTGCCGCCACTGCCGCCGCCGCGCGAGGTGGAAGGGAAAGAAGGCGCCTCGCTATCACCGCCGACTCCGGCCGACACGCCCCTCCTCAGATCGGAGAACATCTGCCGGACCCACGCCGTCTCCTCCTCGGCTGCGATCCGGGGGGTGGCGGGGACCCTGGCTTGCGTCTTGCGGGCACCGGGGTTGTGCCGAGGGTCGTGCCGAAACTGCAGGCTTCGCAACTCCGACAGCTTACGCAGGATACCCCCCAGCGGAGCCCCGGTGTTCTTGGCCCGTTGTAGCAGGGCGAGAAGCTTAGTTCCTCTTCGTTTTCTCGCCTGATCATAGAACGGAAAGCCAGGGCGGTTTGGGGAGAGGGGAGGGGGGGTGTTGACCATGGATCGACGTCGACCGGGGGGGGAGTGTCAACATAATCTCAGGGCCGCGGGCCCGTTGTTGCTTGGTAGGTTATGCAAGGGACGGGGGTGCGGCGGGGACAACGTGCGCCTACGCGCATGGGACTCGGGCCCGTGGTCACTATAGACGGGCAACCATCAGCAACAGGGATCGGCGGACACGTGCAAGTAATCAACAACGCTACAGTACTCCACTACGAAAGACTACGACGACGCGGGGGAACCTGCCGAATTTTAGCAATCGAGCCCCAAGCAGCCCTCGTCGGAGAAAATAAAAGGCGTAGGTGGCGCGAGAGGGAGGCAGTGACCCCGACGATTTCAACAAGACAGTGTAAATATCGAGCTGTGCACCGAGGGATACCGTTGGGAGGATACAATCACGGGAGACGACGGGACCGGCGGGGTCGGTCGGGGCGCAGAGTTTCTCAACGCTGGCGTATGCTGTACACGTCTCAGCGCCGCAGTTGTGTGAAACGTCACGAGCACCGAACCAAACCAATTTACAGTACATACTTTTGGGTTGTGTGTGACACAGAAAAACATCGAATTCTGATCTTGAGATGATTCTTGCTGTCAATTGGTTCAAGAGGGAGAGCAAGACTCCTACAGTACCTTGTTCCATCGCACCCGTGCCCCAAGCCACGATGCATGCGCCCGCTCCCGCCTCCTTCGAGCCAGCCTCTGCTGAACCCTAGCTTGGTGCCAAAAATAAAACAGGCCACCGGCACACTGCGTGCGCGGCAGTGCGCAGACATCAAGCACGCGCAGAGAGAAAGATAACGTCGATGAAATCAGGCAAAGGGTGGCATGCGCCTGCAAGGTATTCCCAGCACACGACGGCTGGCGGTCGCCAGGGCAAGTCGAATCCGCCAAGCACAGTTTTTCCTCGCAGAAACAGTTTTTGTTTGTTTCTTTCATCGTCGTTCTTGTTGCCGTTATCCCCACACAAAAGCAAACGATCCTGACTCTGGTGAGTACCCTCCAACGCCGGTACCGGCCCAACTGAAGCAGGCGCCTTCATTGGCACGGGACACCTACCCCAAAAAGAGTGCACACTTTCAGGTGATCCATGAAGCGCCCCGGGCACCTCCAACAGAGTCACTTGTCACCCACGACACCGAACCACCACCATTTACGGTAATACTACATCCAGCTATTTATATCCTTCTTGGAGAAAGAAGAGTTGATTTGCTTCCCCCACAAGGAGTCATGCTTGTACTCTTCATCCGTCGCTGGTACAGCACACCATCCGGTTGGAGCGCACGCAAAAGGAGCCGCACCTCAAAAGCGACGCAGAACACGACACGCCACAAAAAAAAAACAAGCATCAGCAGTGATGCCAAAAACGCGCCAGGAAAGGACCCTCCACCATGGCAACAGCACCGGCGGCGGCGGCGGCGGCGGCGGCGGCGGCGACGGCGACGGCTGTGGTTCATACCTGTACAGGCGGCCGGGGAAGAGCTCCTCGGGAACGGGTGCTCGCAAGAGCTGCAGCAGAGGGGCCGACGCCCACTATCGAGCTGCTGCCCTCCGAAACCAACCTTGCAGCCGATGCACCTCTTCCACCCGACTCAAGACCTGCCCCCGGCACCTCAGTGGCCGTCGGCGACGCCGTTGTCGGCGCTGCTGCACCTCCGCCCCCCTCTGCCACAACATCGTGTTGATGCTCCCTGCGCTGCTGGCTCCCGTGCGGTCGAGGCTGGCCTTCGGCAGCGGGCGCGAAAGCGGCTGCTGCAGGTTCTTCCGTCTCCGTCTCGGTGTCGATGTCTGTGTCCGTAAGGGTGGCAGATTCGGCATCTTCTTCCTCCTCCTCGTCCTCCTCCTCCTCCTCCTCGTTCTCCTCCTCCTCCTCGTCCTCCTCCGCTTCTCTCTCCTCGCATTCCTGCTCCTCCTCTGCCACGTCTCCCTTCGTGTGATCCTCCTCCTCGTCCTCCTCCTCCATCTCCACTGCTCTCTCCATCATGAGTTCCTGCCCCTTCTCCTCGTCTTCTCTCTCCTCGCGTTCCTGCTCCTCCTCTTTTACGTCCTTCTCCTCCTCCCTCTCCTCGTCCCCCTTCCCGTGTTTCTCCGCCTGGCCGCCCTGCCCCTCTTCCTCCGCCAATTCCTCCTCCTCCTCCTTGCCGTCGCCCTCAAAAATGCTGCCTTGCCCCTCTCCCTCCATCACCTCCCCCCTCTCCTCGTCTTCCTCCAGTGTGCCGCCCCGCCCTCTTTCGCCCGCTTCCCCCGGCCTGTCCTCCTCGCCCCCGCCCCTCTCCTCCTCCCTGTTGTCCGGTATCGCCGGTGGGGTCGACTTTCCAGCGGCCGGCTTACCCTCCGCCGCCGCTGTCGCCGCCGCGGCCACTGCCGCCAGTTTTCGAGCCTTGAGGCGCTTCTTGGGAGCTGGGACGGGCGGCGTTGTTTCGATTTCGTCTGGTGATATCACCTCCAGGGCTCGTAGAGGAAAAGTTCCCGCTGCTTCCAATAACGAGGGCGGCGGGGAGAAGACAATGGTGGAAGTGCGACGGTGCGGTTGGTGAGGAAAACATGAACAGCTTCTGGCCACGCCGGGCTAGTGACGCACTGAAAAATAAAGAGAGCAGAGGCGTCATGTGTTGGGATTCCCCAGGCCAGCGCAAGACGCTAGGCTAACCCCCCGCGCAATATGACCCTAGGCCAAACCATAGCCGCAAACTGAGTTTGTCCTACACTGGCCAATGCTCCACCAGGGGGCAAAACACCTGTCGCTGCTGCCCTCTACGAGCAAACGTTCGACGATAAATTCTGCAGGTATCACTCTGGGCCACTGCAACGGAGTAGTGCCAGTATGGACCACGTCAAAAACGGGCAGTTCAACCATCTTTCCCACACCTAAAAAAGAGCAACACATATTGGGCTCAATACCCAACACGGTGATGTGTGGCTCACCACTCGTCAACACCCTCCCCCCCCCCCCTCCTGGCTCGCTTTGCACTTTTCGTAGCAGGCGAAGTCAACCAAACTACCACTCGTCTCACACCCACCCGGATCTTCCACGGCCAAGTCGCGCCTCCCCGAACGAGGCCCTCGTCTCAGCGTGTCACCAACTAATCCCGCAGCCCTCCTCCCACCCCTCGCTGCATCCCGCCGGCCACTGCTGTTCGCCGCCTCCAACGGCCCCCAGTTGCTGCTGCGGACCCCGCCAGCATCAACAGCGGTGCCCCCATAAGCCGCCGAAACGCCTCCGCCGCTACGAGATGGGGCACTCGTGGACCGCGACATGGCCGCCGCACGCCCCTCGCCCCTCCCAGACCCCCCCCCGCGGTGGGCGCCTTTATAGCTAGCCCGGCGCCCGCTCGCGCCTAGCGAGCACGGTCCTAGGAGGGGGTCGGCACCGCCGCCAATTTTCGCGGGGTCCCTTAATCTACCGGCAGACCGGGACGCTGCGAGGAGGAGGAGGTCCGGACTCTCCGTCGCCGTCCCCCCCGCCCCGACGCTGCTGCTGCAAGGAGTCGGCGGCGAGTCGTCGTCATCGTTGCCGTGCCCCGCTCCCACTCGGCGGCTGGCGAACCAACCGTCCGCCGATGGTCGGGCGGGCACCGGAGCCGCGGCGGGAGCGGCGGCCGAAGTCGCCGAGGAGGCTGCCCCCGTCTCCTTCGGTGGTAGTCGCGCCTTCCTCTTGCCGGCCCGCGTAGCGCAACGAGGAGAAGGCGCGCCGTCTCTGCCCACAGCCTTAGAACCCCCCGCTGTGGCTGAGACGACCGCTCCGGTCACATCTGCTCCAGAGGTGTGCGCGTCCGTCGAGAGGCCGAGCCGGGACAGGCAGTGTCCGGGAAGACCGTCGACTTTGTCTGCCACCGCCGTCCTTGCCGCCGCCGCCGGTACCCGCGGCGGCAAGGATGTCGCTGCCGCAACTCCACCGCCGTCTCGCTGTCTGCCATCGGGAGCATTGTTCCCGCCGCCGCCTCTGCCGGCTTTATCCTTCGACGCCTCCCCTGCCCCATCTCCCGCACGCAGCTCACACGGTGGAGGTTCCCGCAAGCGCGCGTCTGGACCAGCCTCCTTGCTCGGCGCCAGGGATGAGCCTTCGCCGCACCGATCGACTGCCACGGAAGCTGAAGGCGGCGGCGTTGCCAAGAACTTCACGGGGCTCGGGTCGGTGGCAAGAGTAGAATCCCTGGCGTTGTTCCTGACCGCCAAGGACCCGCCGCTTTCTTCCTCCTCGCTCGTGAACACCAGCTGCTGCGCGCTGGTCGACGACGTCGTCGCCCGTCTGGGCCCCTTAGCCGCCGGACGCGGGGAGCGATGAGGCGGCGGGCCACTCTCTCCCTCCGCGGCCGCCGCCGCTTTACCAGGTACACCTTCCCCTGCAAGCCCTTCTGATTCTCTCCCCGCTGGTTCGGCCGCAGGATCCCCCTCACCGGCGGTGGAGACTTCCTCCCCCCGGGCGGTGTCGTTGTCGACACCCCCCGCTCCTACCGCTTTCTTGAATGTCTCTCCTCCTTCCCCGGGATAGGACAAGAGTTCCCCCCGACCGCACACCCCGGCGGCCCAGTTGGTTCGTTTCTTGGCGGCAGCCCCGTCGGTGAAGTACACCATCTCGACGCTGCTGCTCCTGCTACTGCCACGATTCTGACTCGGCGTTGCCCAAGCGGCGGCACCGTTCTGAAATCCGGCCCCGACCGAACGCACAACAGGGTGGGTGATTGCCGTCACCGCTTCTGATCTTACACTGGGTCCCGTCGGAATCGCCGCCACCTCCCCGCTCCTCGAATCGACCCGTGTACCACAACCGCCGCCGCCGCCGCTACCTGTCGAGCCGGAGCCAGAGAGCGCAACGGTGCCCTCCGCGTGCCCCGTGCCTGCAGAGCGGGAGAAGGCTGGCCCATCGCTGCGCCTGCCGTCGACTTCTCGCTTATCTAGGTCTCCGAGATCGCCCGTCACACCCCAAGCCTTAACGGCGTCCGAGCCGGCGAGGCAACTATCTGCGCGAGGCGTAGCAACGACGGCAGCGGCGGCGGCGGCGGCGGCAGTGGTGTTCGGCGACACGTCCTCCGTCTCCTCCTCGTCCTCCTCGTCGGCCCCCGGCTCCGGCAGCTTTCCCTCTCCTCCTATTGCTCCCTGTGCTGCTAGCGCTGGTGCGCTTCCCCCGGCGGTGCACGGAACACCTCCCTCGCGAGGACGTGAGCAGGACGCAACCCCTTTCTCATGACCGCCTCCCGGCGTCTCCCCCGAGACCGTTGAAGCGCATAACCGCCCCGCTCGACGCCGGTCCCCTGCCCTGTTCCTCCTGGGAGCACTGCCGCCAGCGTGATCGTCACGATCAACGAGCTGGATTGCGGCTGCCGCTCTCTGCATGCCCTCCTGGCCGCCTCTCGCCCTACCGCCTTCTTCTTCGATGGCACCGACAGACTTGCGAGTCGATGAGGGTGGACCCGGTGGTACACTGGTGGGGGCAGCAGCCGGCGAGCAACGGCCCCCCTGGTAAGGGCTGACGGGGGATAGCTCCTCTGACGACAGCGCTCTGAGGGACCAGGGGCTATCGCTCTCGGCTACGCTGTTCCTGCCGTGGCTGCTGCAGCTACCGATGTTGCCACCCCTAGTGCCCCCGCTCCGACTCTGCGCGCCGGAGTCCTCTCGGGGTTGGGGGGCGGCAGCGGCAGCGGCGGCGGTCTGACCCATGAGCCCCCCCGAGGGCGGGGACATGGTATGCGCCGCTGAGTCCCTCTTGCTGCTGCTCGGTGGGACGGAGGATGGCAGGTCCAAGCAAAGGCTAGACAAGCAGGAGTCGGTGCTGTCTCGGACCGATGGTTGGGCCGGAGGAGGCTTGGTCGCCCCCGCGGCAGCCGTTCTTCCGCACTGTGGAGGAAAGGGAGGAGGAGGGATCGGGAAACAAACACGTGTTATGGTTTGTTGCTCGGTGAGAAACCGCCCCCGAGGTGCTGCTTGACCTTTCGAGGTAACATGGGTACGTGTCCGGTGGTCACCAGAGGCGGCCGCGTACTTGCCCCGAAACGTTCCAAGGAAATGTGGTCGGTGCACGCGAGAGTGCCGTGCAAAAAACGAAGCAATTCCGGCGCCTCGAAACTAACGCTCTCTCAACGACATAGCTCTACGGTGCAGCCTCAGAAAGCCCGACACAGCGCGTACCCAGACTAAGCCACCAAAATACAGACAAGCAAAAGGCGCTGCTCCGCTCTGCTGCGTTGGGAGGTCGGGTTTATCCTTACCTCGGGCGTCAACGATAAGTCGAGGTTGAAAGACGACACCGTAGAAACCGCGGGGCTGTCCTCGCGCCCATTCCCATCCACGCCACCCCCCGTCACTTCACGCCCCGCCACCGCCACTCCGGCTGCTCCGCAGCTTTTCAACCCAGCGGACGCATCTCCACCGCCTGCTGCTAGATCTTTCTCGCTCGAAACCTCGCCATCAGCCGCCGCGGCCGCGGCCCCCGCGGCCGCCGCATGCTGCGCGTCACCCTCGTCTGCGACTGCAGCCCCCGCTGCCGCAGCCACAGCAGCACTCGGAGCGTTCAATGAGCCTAGGGTTGAGGACAACCCCGCGTCCGACCGCCTCTGTTGCGCCGGAGATGTTACGCGAAGCAGCGGCGACGCAGCTGCCGTCCGCAGGGCTTCGGCGGCGTGTCTCTCGGACGGCGCCGTTTCCACGCAATCGCCGGTGTCCTTCGCCGCTGCGTACGCGGAGGAGGTAGCCACCATCGAAGCGGCGGGACCAGGGTTGGTAGCAATCGGACAGGCCGGAGGGAGGAGTAGGAGGAGGGGAGAAACAGAGGAAGAGTCAGCGTCCGCTCTTGCCGCGGGCGTCAGAGCGGGGCCAATCTTTCCAAAGGTTTCGGCTTCTGCCAAGCACGGATGCTGCGGTGTCAGCGACTGCTGCCGGTGGTGCTTCTGCTGTTTGTCGCGAGACTCGCCGTCGGGAGAGCAGTGAACGGTAGGTGTTAATCTGCTAGCGGCGTCGTGTTCGCCGACATTCAGGTCCGCGTCGTCCTCCTCCGAGTCTCGAAGCGCCAGGCTCCCGAGGAGTCCGAGCCTAGACCTGCTCCAGAGGCCTCCCTCTTGAGAAGCGTCGGCGCCGCTGCGCGAAGAAGCCGCCACCGATGAACCCGCCCGCCGTTGCCGAGCTCCAATCGCCTCCTCGGCGCTAGGCGCCCCCCCCCCCCCCCCCCCCCCCCCCCCCCCCCCCCCCCCCCCNCCCCCCCACCGGTCGGACTGGCTGGCTTGATTTCGCTGCTGCCGCTGCCGCTGCGGTCGGCGGCGTGTCGCTCGCCGATGACGTACTCTTCCTGAGTCCCTGCTGTCCCTCCCTGAGTCCCTTGGGAAGGCAAGATCTGAGACAGGCTGATGTTGTCCAGGAGGGCGACGAACAGGCCATCGCTGCCGCCGCCGCCTGCCGCCACCCCCGCTCTCGCCCCCCCTACTACCGTTGGCGGCGTCAACACTTCCGCGTTGGGCTTCTTGCCGAAGACACTAGGCGCACGGCAGAGCAGCGCCCCGTCGGCCGTCGGAGTGTCTCGTGGCGTGTCGGCGAGTGCTGCCGGCCGCGGCGGGACTGCAGGTTGTTGCTCACGTCGTATCGCCGACCGCCGAAAGGCTGGACTAGACGCAGTGCAGGCAGCACCAACAGCAACAGCTGTCGTTGCAGGGAATACCTGTCCTCCCACGGCGGGCTCTGGCTGCTGTCTAATCGGAGTACTGCTCGTGCTGCCACCGTTCGTGCTGCTGCTGCCGCCGCCGCCGCCCCACTCCAAGCTCTGGCCTTTTCCGACAACGGAGGGAGATCTCGCCGCACTGACGAGCGAACCATTGTTTCTACTCCCACTTGTGCGGCCTCCTGAATCTGCAATGAGCCGGACAGAGCACGACGATGCAGTCGACGACGGCGACGGTGCCGTGTACAAGAAGCCGCACGTGCCCGAAGGGCTGTCGTGGCACGCGAGCGATTCCGCCGTGTAGTCGAAAGCGACGCTGGTCCTGGCATCTCCTCCCGCTGTTGATGTCGCCGACAGGTTCAGAACACCGCCGTCTTTCTCGTCACTCAGGCTAACACCCCCATGACTCATGCACGTGAGGGCGTCAGGGTACGTACCCCTGTCTGTCCCGCTGTCTCCGCGCGGACTGTGTGTTGTGCCTGCTGCGAGCTACTGACTACGACTACTGAGATGGCGGCGCGTCCGTTATTCAAATTCGCCGTTGCTATCACGGAGCCCCCAAACCAAGTACCCCCAACGCGCCCTCCGGTATACTGCCACCCCTGCGTATCTCACACGGCCACTGCTTGGTCTCGCACTGCTTGCCGCGAGAGAAGAGCGAGGGACGAAAAAGGTATGGCGGCGCCTGCTGGAAGGCGTAAGCTGAACATCGTAGTGGAAGGGTGCTGCCATGGGGAGCTGCCCGCGATCTACGCCTCGGTGCTCAAGATGGAGCAGGTTGGTGCCTTGTGCGGACTGCTGCCTACAGCAGTAATTTGAAGTATGCACATTAATATTGGAAGATCTCGTGGCTTCGCAGGGAACATATGTGCTGTGAGTTGGGGTGATCCGTCGTGAAGCGATATGTCTTGGAAGAGCAAAGCAAAATTGCTTGTCTGCCTGTGTCACCCCAGCATACGAAGTGTAATTGTTTTTGTTGGTGTTGTCTTCACATTAAACCGTATGTCAATTGCGAAATGCTAGAGCCATCTGAGGATATAAAGAACACGCACACATATAACGAGAAAAGGTGTCCAAGAGCCCGAAGAGGTACACCTACAAATCCCTGCAGCACCGTATGCGTGCCCAAAAACTGAACTGCACGTCCGTCCCACCGTTCGACTACAGTAGCATCACCCCCTCCGTGTCCCACTCTATACCAAAACGGAAGATTGCCGACTACAGCATACTGCTGTCTGATGTGCTGTCTGTACAAACACCATGGTAGGCATGGAACAAGCAGCTGGCGGGGCACAAAGCTGCTGTCTGAAGTTCTGTCAGAATGTGTCTCCGGCCGTACAGTGAAAAAGAACAACCAACCAATGCCATCATAGCAGCAATTGACAATCACCCGAATCTCTCCCGATCGTCTGTGTTAGGCACTGCAGTGAAAAATATCGACACTAGCTAAGAATCGTTCCACATTGAAGGGGTCTTCCACGATCAGGCACAAAACCAAGGCACCCGGGTTAGCCACGCATGTTATGTTGCTGTATAGTAATGGGATTTTCAGCCCCAAGCTGAAGGCTACCGTGCAACTGCAGTGGCATCACGAAAAATTGAAAAATTCATGTTGATAAAATAATATCAAATAATTAAATTACACGGAAGACGCCGCTACCCGCAGCCGGCAGGGCTCAGGTTAAGAGTCAAAACGAAACACGCCACAAAGATCCACAAGGCCATAAGACCTACATCTGCTGTGTACTGCTGTAGTCCTGGCTTGTCTCCCTCGGGCGACGTTTGCTTGCGACTGCGGCCGCGGCCGCACCTCGAAACACTGTTGTGTCTGTACCGCCGTGGCTGGTTTGCAACGAAGGGTGACATGTAACTGTGATGGTAGTGACACAATGTACCGCTGCAGTACTTCAGTAGATGTAACAGCAGTGTTGCTCTGTTTGTACGTTGTGTATTCCGAAGTGAGGAGTGCTCCGCTGACCAAGCTATTCAGCCGTCCTTCTACCCCCCCGGCCTGATAACTGATCTCAACTGACACAACGCCTCGTGTGTGTGCAATCTCCGATAGCTCGGGCATTTTACCTCTCCACAACTCCTGGGCATGCGGGGATGCGATCTCCTACGAAATTGGGCCACATACGGCTGTGAAGCACTGCCATCTGTTGCCGAAGCACGACCAAACCGGTGTGACGAAGAGCGCGTATTTATTCTTCTTGCTCAGAAGTGAACAGATAGTAGAGTTCAAACCCCGGCAGGACAACACCCCAACAGCAGAAGGAGAACAACAGGACGCTTATCCGAGACCAGCCATCTATTTATGAAAACCACGAGGGGCCGGGCCTGTACCACCTGTGCGCCATGGGTGTATATATTACCCGGTCGCCGCAGTGGTCTAGTGGGTATCCTCGCAGCCTGCTAAGGGCCAAGTCATGGGTTCGAGTCCCGACAGAGTGAGTTATTTCTCGCTAAAAACATCCTGGTCTCCGTTGGAAGCGACGCGCTGCAAAGCTCGCTGTTAGTAAACTTGATCGACTTCATGAGTCGCGAGGGAAGGGATTGCTGTACCCTTCTCGCGATAACAATATCTCAGGCAGAAACCGCAGGAGGGGATCCAACCCCCCCTCCTATGTGACCCCGGTTGGGTCGTCTAGCTGGTAGAAGTGAAGGATAGGGGCCAGAGGGGCAGACGACAGAGTTCAATGATGGGAGACAAAAAACTATTCCACCTCCAATTCTAGTAGTTTTTTTTTTGCGAAAAGAGTGGACCGTATAGGGGTACGCTTTTTGTTTTGCAAAAAAAAGCTGTTCAAAGGGATCGTGTGTGGAGTATGTGCGCACGAGAAAAAGAATAATTTTCATGCCCAGGGGCATGAAAAAAACGCAATGGCTGTCTGATGTCTGTCTGTCTGTCTGTCTGTCTGCGCGCCCTAAGTAACCCAGCAGACTCGAGCCCATTTCACCATCTCGGCACCAAATTGCAAACTAAAACTTGCGCACAACAAGTAACATTTTGCCCGAGCTGTCCCAACCGCTACCTTTGCAATCCGTGGTCGGTGTCTCGAGAAAGCACACCGTTTGTGCAAATATATATGTCACATGGACGCATCCCCGACTTCTCGGCCGGGAGGCGTCATTTCTGTTTTTTGGGCAACAAACTACACGCACGCAAGAAACCACGACGCACTGCCGTGCTGCACACACTGCTGCTGCTACTGGCAAGACACGCACTACACAGAGACAGAGAACATGGACAAGGGGGGCGGGACACACACACATACTGCTGTTAGCGACGGCGGAGGAAGCGGGGAACGTTTGGTTGGTCTGGGGTTCATCGCTGATGATGTTGTTGTTGTTGTTTCCGTCCGTTGTTTGTTGTTGTTCAACGCTGCCGGCCTTTTTTTCGCCTTTTTTTCTCTGGAGAGAGAGGGAGTCCCACCAACCAGCGTGTGTTGCACACACCACACAGCGAGAGCGGGACGGGAGCAGGGTGTGCCCTATACTACTGCTGCTGCTAGCTTTCGGCGGAGGAAGCGAGAGGAGAGATATTGATTGGGTCTCTGTGGGTCCATCGGTTGGTTGTTGTTTTTGTGTTGCGACGCGGCGGGAGGGAGCGGCTTCTGCTCTGGAGAGAGGCACACATACATCACAGCACGGAACCAGTAACACATCACGCTCGTTCCTAGACGATGTAGTACCACTGCTGTGCTGTGCACCTCTCTACACTCATTGTGGGCTAGAGGGTGTGTCGCCTCTGCTGCTGCTGCTGTTGCTGTTATCTAAAGCGGTGGCGGAAGCGTCCTGTTCAAACAATCAGCAGCAGCAGCACCAGCCTGGGAATTTTTCAACGTTTTTTTTTCCCCCTCTAGCTGATGACGATGGATAGCACCCCCCCCCT
>CACKRE030005224.1:139879-154949 GCA_902602495.3 Ectocarpus sp. CCAP 1310/34
TCACGGCTGACGATGGATACCACCCCCCTGGCTAGCTGATGATGGACACCACCCCCCCCTCTAGCGAATGATGATGGATGCCACCCCCCTCTCTAGCTGGTGATGATGGACCGCCCCCCGTTCGTCTGTACGACGAGAAAAGCACTCGAGCCAGCCAATGAACAGACGCACGAGCCTTCTGCAGGTACTTTTGTGCAACCACCACAAAAAACTATTCCACCTCCAACTCTAGTACAATAATATTCATGCGCCGTGTGTAACCTGGCGGCTGTTGTTGATGTTGAGTGGTGCAAAACCGACTGCTTCCAAAACAACAGCAGACCGATTATCACAAACGAACAACACACACAACATAACACACCTTCCCAAGTCCAGCGATCGCACCTACCATCGAGAGAATCCGAAGACGCGTGAGGGGCTACTACTACTGCTGCTGTGCGTTATCAGGATGGTTTCCCTCGGGATCGGTTCAGGTTGCAGAACTTGCGCCGGGCTACTGACTATCTTCGGAAAATACGTGGCCTGCCTGTTGTTGCGTCTCGCATCAAAGTCATGACCATCAACGGCTTTGTTGTTATTAGTGATGCGTACGCATGTATGTACAGTCCCGTGATGTATGATGCAATATGTAGACTGCTTGCTTTCACTTGACGAATGTGGCGGGCAAATTGTGAGCCTGACCAAAATTTACCATCTGTCTTGTCACAATTCCTATGTCTACGCTGCTGGTCGTGCTCCTCGACGGTGTGATGTGTGATGCGCTCGCCTCCAGGTGCCCGCATGCGTAACTCCCCGATGTGTCTTTGCGTCCGCACAGCGGGAAGACTTCACATTTTGCTTCTTCGTGGGTGTGTGCATATGCATCAACGGAAAAGAAACAACCGCATGTAAAGTGTAAAGGGAAAATTTTTGAACGGGGCCGCACATACAACCATCGTCGCGCCCGTCGCACCCCTGCGGTCTGTCCCTCCCGTGCACGCGTAGCTGCACCACAAACGATTCACGCTGCTGTGTGTCGGGATTCGTTTACCATCAGGATCGCAGATAAGACTACTGCAAGGTATGGAGTCGCTACCCAGCGGCTCATTACCCCGCCCTATGTAGTAGCTGCGGCCGTTCACGCCGGGGGTGGGATGCACATGTTTCGAATCGCACACAGCACACGCAATCGATGTACAGTAAGTAGCACACACCACCTGCCGCACATGGCGTTTGGATACCGGATTGAGGCAAACGACAAAGCAGGTGTCTGACGTTGCATGACCAGAATAAAGGACACTGTGCAAACGTATTCTTTCTTGTGGCGATTTTTTTTCGCGCTACTGTAAGTGTAAACACAAGTCGCTGGTTTTGTAGATTTCCAGATCAACATGAACCAACGTGCTGCAAGCTTACACGGTACCCTGAATCCGGGTGGGTGAACAGATCAAGGGCATCAAGGTGGACCTGCTCATCTGCTGCGGAGACTTCCAGTGCCTGCGGAATACGAAAGACTTCGACGGCCTCGCCTGCCCAGACAAGTACAAGCACCTGGTGAGTCAGAGTCAGGGGCAGAACTAGAAACAAGAGAGAAAAGCACGGTTCGGACAGCACCTGCTGGCATCACTTATAACGAAGTAGTTTTTCAAAGACTCTAAATAAGCCTAGTGTAAAGGGGAGCGGAGGGCCCCAGGCTGACCTGTTGCTGGCTCAAGTTGGCTTGCAAACCCTTCGGGTCCATTTTATTTGAGTAATCCTTGTTTGAAGGAATGTGAAGACGAAAGCACCAGCCCAGCCGGTTGTCCCTTCCCGTTCACTGCAACACATCCCCTTCCGCCATGGTATTATCTAGAAAGGGTACATCAGTCTTGCTTTGATGGTATGTATATTTATATTTTCTAGGAGAGCCTACACTGTTGTGTATCCACGCGGCCGGGTCGGTGCAGGGCTTATGACATATATCGACGCTTTTTTTTTTTGTTCACGGGGCTGTCCGCGGTTGAATTGGATGCTGGAAAACGACTCGAGCAGGTTGCCCTCGGGTCCCCCCGGCGGTTCACTCGAAAAACGTGTTGACAGAGACTGTTTACTGTTGGCATCGTTTGGAATCAGCATGAGGACAACAACGAGACTATCGACATCGTCACCGACGGCGATGTAAAATTGTAAAATTCTCGCTGATAAAGGGAGGTTCCACGAACTTGGGTGCTGTTTTTTTTATTTTTTTTTGCGTTAAACGCGGTGGCGTGCGTGCGGCACTGAAGTTGCCCCGACAGCCGAAGGTAAGCTGCACTTGCTCGATCCCGCCGAACAAATTTCGTTTTCTGGTGGCACGCTTATACAACATACGTACCTGGTGGCATTCGAGCAGTGCCAGGCTTTGCTCAAACCGTGACTTCGATTAAAGGCTAGGGGAGGGACACGCTGTGCTGCAATAGCAGGGAAACGGACGGTCTCAAGAAATTCATCCTGGTGGTAGCGTGCACGCATGTGTGCCAGCAACGCAAGTACGCGATGATACAATAGTGTCGTTTTTTTTTCCGTTATCATAACGTTGACCAACCCGTGTGTGTATTGCATGATATTCCAACGCCTGCCTGTCAGGGAACGTTCCACAAGTACTACAGCGGGGAGCTCGTTGCCCCGGTGCTGACGATCTTCATCGGAGGCAACCACGAGGCCTCCTCTTATTTGCAGGTATGTACAAGGATCACCTCCGGAGTGGGCTCATCAGAGCATTGTAGCGATGCCGTCAAGGCGGTATCAAAGATGACAGCGTAACGCTTCGTTGGTGTGAAATCAGCTGTGTGCCGACTACCATCAGTGATACTTCACAGCTGACACAGCTGACTTTTTTTTTGTCTCGGAGAGCCCAGCGAACTTCAACGAATAAAAGAAATAAACAATTATAAATCTGTGTACAGCAGTCTTACTAATCTTGGTGCGGGGGAGGGTTGTCTCTCTACGGTTTCCGAAGCGGCTGTTGGCAGGTGGCGGGGGCGATGGTTCCGTTGCCGTTGTCCCCGGCGTGTCGGTCTTTGGTGTGTGGGGGGATGGTGGCCTCTAGTCCAACGCTTTCACGGCTGGCGCCATGGATGCCGTTGGTCAGCTAGTGAGTGCGGTCAACATGTCAAACGCGATAAGCTGCTGCTGCTGGTGTGTATAGCGCTGCAATTCCAGGAACGACTGATGCTCTGGTGCATGTGCTCGCCCCGGCTCTTCCTCACTACCACCATTGCGTTTTTTTTTCAAAGCTCGTTCTCCGTGCCCCTCTGCACAAACGACGTCGTGTCGACGGTGTTGAACGAGTATGCGAGTCTCTGCTATAATATTACCTCTAGAGAGAGAGAGAAAGAGAAAGAGAGAGAGAGAGATAGAGATAGATAGATAGATAGATAGATAGATAGATAGATAGATAGATAGATCGATCGATAGAGCGAGAGCTGACGACACTCCCTCCCCTTCCTCGAGTACGTTGGAAACGATGTTACCCCCCCTCCGGCCTTGCGCTCGTTAAATTCTCCCCCCCTCCTCCCGGTGTTTGCCATCGGGGTTGGGTTTTCGTCGCTTGGCAACGACGTTGTAAAACAAGCCGCCCCCCCCGGTGTTTGCCATCGGGGTTGGGTTTTCGTCGCTTGGCAACGACGTTGTAAAACAAGCCACTTCACTTCGTGAACTCGGCAACCAGGTTACCGTTTTTTTTTTTTTCCTCCGTTTATTTTTTTTGGGCGGTAACCATAATGATGGTTGAGTAGATCATGTTGTGCGGGGTGAACCCTCACTCCGCGCAAGGGGGATGATCGCACCACGTTGTGTTAAAATGGTCAAGCACCCTCGAGGCAGTTACACAGTGCTTACAACTGTCTCTGGAAGTGAAAGCACCAGAAAATAAATTAATTCATACGCAGCTGTCATCCGTACGCAAGGAAGTAAGCACAAGATGCCGAACACCCTTAGCAGGATGCAGCGCACCCTTCATGCGACTCGCCGAATATCTCACGGCGCTTCGCGCTTGGTGATGTGAGAGCCTGGTCCGGTGAGAACCCGGCGTGCTCCGTCCCGGCTTTGTAGGGATGCGAGGTCAATGGTCTAACGACTACGGCATGCACGACTATGAGTACACCCCCCTATGAGTACACCCTCCTTTGAGACCTGTCCGAGCTCTTTGACCTTCCCCCCTCTCTCTAAACAATTGTGCTACCAGGAACTCCACTACGGGGGATGGGTAGCGCCCAAGATCTACTTCCTTGGGTTCGCGGGGGTCATCAGGGTAGGAGGGGTAAGGATAGCCGGCATGACCGGGATCTTCAACCGGAGGCAAGTCGTCGAAAGGAGTGAGGGCAAAGGGGCCACCAGAAGGAGAGTTCGATCAATGCAGGGGCTGGCACAGGAGTTTTGTGTTTCGTCGATTGTCGTCCACCATTACCGCCTATGTACATCTGGATCGTTCCCGTTTTATTTCTTGTTGCGACAAACTCTGAAAAACAAATTCGGACGGCGCCACATGCTCCTGGAGCAGTGTCTGGAAAAAGAATCGTCAGGGCTGCTGTTATGTTTTGCCGTACTCCTGTGTATATATGCATTCTGCTATCTCTTCTATGATGCATGCGTCATCGTGAAGAATCTGGTTTGGCAGGGCAACTGCATATCGTTTAGCCCTTCTACACGAATAAAATTCAAAATGAAAATGGTTTTTGTTGCACAGTCCGACACCGAGTTCGCAACAGTGCGCGAGTGTTGCCATGTTGCTTTTTTTACAGTTCCGTACTTCTTTTTTCTTCTTCTGTTCGCCGGCCAATAAAGAATTTGCGGGTTCGATGCCCTCGTCTCTTTCGCCCACTCCCAGCAGAGAGGTGCCTTGTGTACAATGTCCCCAAGACTCCCAATTTTTTGTTCCCAACCCTTGGCGTTTCCCTGTACCCACCCCGAACTCCAGGAGCTACAGGGAGGGCCGGCACGAAAGGCCTCCGTACAACAGGGACACCCTGCGGTCGGTTTACTACGTCCGGGAGCTCGAGGTCTTCAAGCTGGCGCAGGTGCGTCGGGGTATGCATTTGTGTTGTGCGTTGGAGCGGGATCGGTCCGTTGGTGGTGTTGCCACTTGCACGTCGGACGGTCGGCCCTTTGTTGTTGTTGTTGCTGTTTTTTTTCCCTGCTATTCCTTGATCTTGTCTTGTTTGACACGGTTGATCCTGCTTCTTTTGTATGCGAGAATTATTGTGGATCCACAGCAGTTCGTGTCGCCCTTTTTTTTTTCCTGCGGTGGTGTTGCCGGGA
Source organism: Ectocarpus sp. CCAP 1310/34 (assembly GCA_902602495.3). Classification (NCBI taxonomy): domain Eukaryota; class Phaeophyceae; order Ectocarpales; family Ectocarpaceae; genus Ectocarpus; species Ectocarpus sp. CCAP 1310/34. The sequence continues at coordinate 145,136 of CACKRE030005224.1, forward strand.
CTGGAGGCGTGGTGCACGTGTTGCTTTGCTTCATAGCGCACATGCTCCCCGTCCCCTCCCTCCCCTCCCTCCCCTCCCTGGCCACCTCCGGCTATCAGATTTTTCCATTGCCATGGCCTTGCGGGGCATCAGGACTACCATACGCATGCGCTTTTGTTCTTGAGGAAACGGCCTTGTTTTTTCCACTCGCATGATTGGTTATTCTCAGGGAGTCTGAGGGGGCTATGTACGATACATGCTATACAGCGGTCGCGCAAAGCAGTGTTTTTTCTCAATTTTTTGTTTCTCGGTTCGTCTTGCGGTCTCTCTTCCCTTGCGTCCGATTCCTTGTTCCCTCTTTTTTTTTTCCCCTCGTTTTCTTTTTTTTTTTTCCCTCGTTTTCTTTTTTTTTTTTCCCCGAAGCTCACCGGACACTTGGACCTGTTTCTGTCCCACGATTGGCCGAGGGGCATCGTGCGCTACGGGGACGCCAGTTATCTGTTCAGGAAGAAACCGTTTTTCAAGAAAGAGGTATGCTTGCTTCCATGCGTTTGGTGTGCCGTCTTTTTGTGTTTTTCACCTGCTGTGCAACGCGCGCGGTGTTTTACAGACGTTTTTTTTTTTTTTGCGTACGCCAAGGCATTCGATTTTCCTACACCTTGTGGTGATGCTTGTCTTGCCTTTTATTTTTATGTTTACCTTGGTGTCTTGGGGAAGTTTTCACCTGTTTTGGGGGACAAAGTGGGCCTATGACCACGGAATGCGTCCGCGTCAGTTGGACCGGTGCAGATGCCGGGAAGGTGCTACCGTACGCAGAAAACCGGAACGTTTTTTATCGCCGAGACTCCACCACCAGCCACAACACCGGATGACCCCGTCGGGATAATCCTCCGGGGTCAAGTGCCCCATGAGCGTGGCGTGCGTCTCAAAACCAAGCAATAATCCGCCTATGCTCAACGAAGTAATACCAAGGAAATGTTTCCAAAGCGTACGAGGATAGCCCTCCTTCATTTCGTCGGTCCACATTGCGGGGCCCCTTTCTGCGAGGGCGCGGTTGTGGGTACACCCCATGAGCTGTACAACAGGAGGCCTTATAACTGCCCCTTTTATTGCGCAGGCCCAACTGCCTTCCTCTGTTTTGTTTTTTTGTCGTGATGATGGTGATGACGTCACCACATCGACTCTTCCTCCGGGATGGGGACGACAGGTGGAGGACAACACCTTGGGCAGCGCCGCCGCGGAGCAGTTGCTGCACAAGGTCCAGCCGGACTACTGGTTCGCCGCCCACCTGCACGTCAAGTTCCCGGCCGTCGTGAGGTGTGACGTTAGTGCTCGAGAGGGTCGAGTCGTTACATGTGGCGTTGTCGGGTCATGCTTGTGATGGTCTCGTTTTTATTCCTCCTGCTTGTTTAAACTACCTGAGAGTCGACGTCTAGATTCAGGCATTCTTCCAGGCGCTTGGGTGCCGGGTGACCGTGGGCGAGGAAGTCGTGCGTTCACTTGTCCCGCGCTAGCGGCCCTGCCGACAAGAGCCCGCCCTCGCAGCATCACTCTTTCGACCGCTCGAGAGCAGGTCATTCTTCGCATGTGATGCTAGACTGATTGGGTCACTCCTATCACTGTGTTTCCGGCCGGCACATGTTTTTGGCCGTTCACTACTGGAGAACGTCGTCCTTCGCCTTTCGTTGGAAAGCTTGGTTGCTCCTATCTAGTGTCTTCAGGCGGTATGCTGCCATGCACCGGAGCCAGTCTCGCCGCTGTTCGCCCTTCCCATCTCGACGTAGATGTTCTCGCCACTGTGGCGTCTCCGCTCAACCGTCGACACTTTTTTTTTTGCTGCTCCTCTACGGTGTTGACGCAAGAACAAAAAAAAAGAAGCTTTTTCTCGATCCGGATTATTTCCACGCCGGAGAAAACTCTGCATCAACACAAGCTGCTTCCGTGAGGCGCCACCACAGTCGGGATCTTGCATGCTTGCTAGTGCCGCTGCCCTTGTGTGTATCCTCCGTGCTTCGCGTACTTCCGGGCATGTTTCGCTGGTGGAACCCACGAATGCCGTCACTGTCCCCTCCTGTTGTCTCCCGCCTCCCTCCCTCCCTCTTCCGTATGTTTTTCTCACGACCAACGTGGCAACAACGACAACGACGACAACGACGACGACAACAACGACAACAACGGCAACAAGGCACGGGTCTCCCAGGGACGGGCAGGGTCGGGAAGGCTCTGAGGTGAAGGGAGTTACGCGATTCCTCTCGCTCGACAAGTGCCTTCCAGATCGGTAAGAGGTACCGCGGCGGCGGCGGTTATTGGGTCAAGGCTTGACCCTTCCCCCCCACCCCTTTTTTCAATTCGCTTGTCGCGTTTTTGGCGCGGGTTTTGAGATGGGTAGAGAGAGGGGGGGGGAAGAGAGAGAAATAGAGAGTCACACGTACATGACAGCGCTAATTTTGACGTTCAGCTTTGTGCCTACATCCATCAATTCATGTAGGGAGTCATGAATGTATACATTTGTTTGCCGATCGCTCTACATGGAACACGCGATGTGTTTGTTCTATTTATTGTGCGAAAAGCATTCCAACAGGCAAAGTATGTATGGTGGCCTACAACAACCCGAAAAAAAACGTCGGATCAAACCTTGATCCGACCAACCATTCAACGGCAGAGACAGCGAAAACGGAAGGCAGGCGTCATCTATCTGTTCCATCGTCTAATTTGGGTGCGGAGGCCCTGTCCGGCTGCTTGTCTGCTACGCTGTATTTCTGGGGGCCGAAGGCATAGATAGGGGACTGAACCTCTGCGCTGATCGAGTCGAAAAATCGGGCGCCATTCCCACCGACGCCGTCTCGCCGAGCCCGGACGCGCGTGTTTCCGAGCATGAAGTGCTCGTGTTCTGTTTGAGGCATCACCGCCATGCCGCGACAACAAGGATCCTGGTTGCCGTGTTCTTCGAAGCCTGAAGGTGATGGCGTTTCATTTCGATGTTTTCGTCCGCCTCCTGTGTGCAGGGATTTCCTCCAGCTCGTGTCGGTACCGCGACCGAACGGGCAGGAGCAGGGGCCGGGGGTAGTCGGCGGCGGGGAGGGGGACGAGGTGCTGCTCGAGTACGACGTGGAGTGGCTGAGCATCGTGCAGAAGTCGCACTACCTGCTGTCCAATTCACGAGGGCATGTACGGACAACGCATTTTTTTTTTTTTTTGTGCGGTTGAGGGATGCTGTGCAGATGTTGGCGATGCGCTGTGATGAAATGCTCGTGTTAAGTGCTTGGTGTCTAGCTGGTGTCGGTTGTGTGTTGTTGCCGACGTCTTTGTTTTTTGGTCCGCTCTCCTTGTCGCGGCGGTGGTGGTGGTAGATATGATACGAGGAGTATTTAGCCCGTAGATTGCCGCACGGTGAGACAGTCCTGCATGGTATGATCGTGTCGTGGGCACACTAGCTTGGTCAGGAAGCAGATGGAACGCTTGGAAGTGTCGTTGTCCCTGCTGCAGGAACGTTTTGAGGGTCCGATGTCTATCAAGTTGTACTTGGGCACCCCTCCTGTACCTTGGAACATGTGCGTTGGCGAACCTGCCGCGCTTTTCGTGCCCGTCTCCAAACCAACCTTGCCCAAGCCTCGGATTTTTCTACAGTACCACGTTTGTCCCTCAGCACAAAAAGTAGCTACATCTGTAGCTCTTATCTCCAACCTTTGCCTTGTTTCCCCCGGTCCATGCCGCCCTATGCACATGTTTTCCATTGTTTGCATGTGTGTTGCTTCGTCCATTTCCTCCCGCTTTTTTTCGTGGGGCTTTAATCATATCTCCCGCCTTCCCTCTCAACTCTTGATATATCGCCTTACCTCGGCTCCGCCTCAATGTCCCTCTGCCCCCCCCTCACGGCCGCACGGTATAAGGTGGACATGCCATTCGAAACACCGCGAGTGCAGGTGGAGCAGATGGCTTCTATCCGAGAAGCTCTGGCGGCGCGGGGGCTGCCTGGCGGTCCCCTGGTGAGGGGAGGGGGTGCTCATGTCGTCCTTACCTGGCCTTTCTTGTCTCGGGAAACGGTTTGTTCTTGTTCCGGTGGTACCGTCCGTCCTTGCTCACGTCGTCGTCTTCGTCGTTGTTGTGGTGGGTGGTGGTTATTGTTGTTGTTGTTGTTGTTGTTGTTGTTGTTGTTGTTGTTGTTTCCTGTGGGCCTTTGGTTTTGCCGCGGTCGGTTTGCTGCCCGCTACGCTTAGGCAAAGCCCTACTTTTTTGGTCTTTTCGTCCGTTCGCCGTCTGTCGTTTTTCACTTCGGGGGCTTTCAGGTGATCCCCGAAAACTTCGCAATGACCGCACCCCCGCCGTCACAAATGGAATGTCAAGGACAGGTGAGCAACCAGGGTTTGATCCTCGCTCTGTCAGACTGCCTTGATCCTTATCACCGCAAAGCGAAGCGATCGGTGGCCATGGAGGATCTTCGGATGGTGGCGTTTTCACCACCTACACCGCAGTTCGTCGAGATATCCTCTCCATTGCGGCCGTACTGATACCCCTTTGGTTGTGCGCTTTCCCTCTCTCCGGCTCGTCATGGACACGTGGAGGTTGCGGAGATGAGACCCACGGAAGTCATGATCAAGTCAAACCAACTCCTCTTGGGCACATGCTGTCCTCGACTGCCGTTTGTTTGCCCCAATCGAGTTTCCCCTGCTGATGCTCCTTTATGCTGCTCCTTTCTGCCGCTGCTGATGCTGTGCCATTTGTCTTTTCCTCTCTTTTGTCGGCCTGACGCTCTCGCCTCTTTCGTTTTCCTCGTCTCTTTGTGCGTCTTGGTTTGTCATAGAAATCCTCGAAGCCGCCCCAGTCCCTCCTTCCCAACCCTCAGACAGACGAGTTTCTCGCCATGCTCGGCCTAGACCACGTCGTTACCGTACCATGTCCGGGGTTCCAATCGAGATTTCGCGGCGGCGGCGGGGGAGGGGGCTCATTACATGGAGAGGGAAGCGGAGGGGTTGACGCGGAGGGGTCGGCGGCGGTGCAGGACGACAAGTACGAGATCGATCTCGACGCTGCCAGGGACGATCCGAACGAGATCCAGCTCGATTGACGGGGTGTGCGTTGGTAACAATCTCGAACAAGTATCACACAGGAGTGTAAGAGACCTTTCCACTGATGTATCGATGGGACTCCTGTGAGAGAGGCAGAGTGGAGAGTTCCTGCTGCTGCTTCGGTGTATTGTGAGTGCTTTCCTCGAGTACGTGGTTCTTGCACATGGGTGTCGAGAGCACCACCATGAGTGGCCGCACAGGCACGAGGAAAGTGGCCATATCGCTGCAGTGGTATTCTTCATTCAAGTCGCACGATTGCCAGTTCGACTCAGGCGTGGCGGTGTCTTGATGGAGCATCGTGACGGACGACCTGTGTATTGTGGCAGAGATCCTCGGAGCGAAACGCCAATTCAAACCTAGACCGGGAGAGGGTTTCGGCTACGACGATCGGTGTGTGCGAAGCATGTTCATTGCTATTGATCCCGAGATTTGCGCTCACTTCGCTCCCAACTTTTGCGCTTTGGCTGATATCTGCTGGGAACGATGCGATCACCTACCCCATATATAGGATGGAGGGTGTTGGAGGTTTGACGAGGGTCCACCTGGCTCTTCGCCCTGTCATACCTCCGATTCTGCTCTACGCTACCGATGGTAACACAGAGTGAACCACGTGAGGCAGGTCTTCGAGTTTCGGGCGATTTGTCTTGCTGTTTCCTTGGCATATTGGACTGCGACCAGACCGCACCATTATTGCTGCCCCCCAACGATTCGCGAACAGCTCGACCTACCAGATCATAAAAATTCAATAGTGGAGTCGCCAGCTGATCCGCTGGAGGATCAACCTTCCGACGTATTACTACGATACCGTGGCACACCATGTCTCACAAAACTCGGCGAGGTTGGCGAGTCACCCGCGTTGTTCAGAAGCTCCTTTTAGGGGGTCCGTTTCTGTTGCGGTCGATACCAATCGTGAGCCGTGTCTAATCCGTATTTTCACCCTAGTTTTGATTCTCCAGATTCTCTCACTTCAGGTCTCCGCAAAACGCCTTGGTTGTAGTTGAGCGATATTCTGCTTCTGATTTCAACCAAACTGACACTCGGTCGCCGTTCTAGACGTTGCGCATTTGTTGTACACACGTGTAGTACCTAGATGGGAGTGTAGCTGCTGCCATCCGCCCCGTGTGGCGCAAGTTTGAAGCATAAAACCTTGGCAGTTTTTAATTCTGTTGTTTAACAACGGCAAACGGCGCGGAGATGAATCCCTCGGCATCCTCACGTTGTAACTACTCTTGCAAGTTCTTGATCAAAGAATATGATCTGCCGTCTTTTTTGTGGACAACAAAGATCGGATAACTAGAGGCTAACCATGGCGCCAAGCAGATTTGCAAATCCTCCAACAGCGTAGTGATCACTTGATACTTGGCCTTCGCATTGTGTTGGTGCACACGCGATGCAGAGTGCGTGATGATATGAGTTTGTGCTGTTGTTGGGTGGCATTTGCCTACAGTATAGTCTTCAACACGTTTGATTGGATTCTCAAACACGTTTGATTGGATTCTCACAAGCTTGAACTTCCACACTTTGGAGAAGAAGCATTGGCACCCCTACAAAAGGAGATCACCCACGGCATTCGTGGGGCATAAGCGAAATAGCGAAATAGCATGATTGTGGCCAAGGGAATAAAAATATTGACTAGCAGCTGTGCCACGCCCACATGGGCATACCATTTATAGACGGATAGTCGTATATTTTCCCGGTTTGGTGCGGCGGAATACGTACCTTTTCGGCTTGTCCTCCCTAAACCCCACCCCACCGCAAGTACTCGTTTCTGCACACTGCTGTTGTACACAGGCAGTGCATACCCATACGTGAGCAGACGAGGCTCCCGGAGTTTGTAGCCCCGTAATTCGACCGGGAGGACAAGGAGAGCCCGGTGTTCGAGTGCTCAAAGCTATCCACGAGAAGAGTACGGCCGCGGAGGAAATGCCCCTCCCTGCAGGAAAGAATGATACACGGACTGCAATCGAAGATGGCCTACGTCGAGAACACAACCAAGCAGCAATTACCGTGGCCACCCTGACGCCCTTCCAGAAAGCACTAGTCGACTCTACGAGGCGGCGAGAACTAACCGCGAAGAGAGAGAAAGCCCTACAGCTTAGGCAGAGCTCGAAGGTGGACCGGGAGCTTCAGCGGGCTGGTGTATCTTTCCTCATTCTTCACCCGCAATCCAACAGCCTAGTCTAGAGTCTACAACTGTAGGAGACTGCTGACTGTAGTCTACAAAACTTTGCTGTTCCAACAGTCACGACTTGTTCTCCTGTCCCAGCTGTTCTTGGCACAATGTTTGCACCGTTCGGTGGAAACTTGGCGCACAAGCCCAAGGGTATCACAACAGGGATTCTCTATCTTTCGTCCATACCTGGGGACGTTGAGACGGGAGGGGTGCAACTCAGCCGTTGCCTGCAGTATTTTGCTCTTTGCCAAACTCATTCACGGCCCATGCCCTCTTCTCTTGTGCGAATATTTTCACTTTCACCAGCTCTTAGAACCACAGTTTGCCAAGAATGGAGGAGAATGATGCAAAAGTCGGTACGGACAATGTTCGCGGTAACGTTAGAGTTACAGGGAATGCAGACCCCGACCCTGTTGCCCGTGCCCCACAACGCGGCGCGTTGTGTCGCTAACTTGACATGTTTTCACCCATCTACGACCAGCCACGTACCTCTGGCTAGAGTCCTCTCCTAACGCGATGCCATTAGAACTTCACTACTGTACCCTCAGGTGTCTCATGCTTCGCTAGCCTCGAACCTCCGCCCAAACGCAAGTCTGACAAGTTTGGGGGAATAGACCGTGCATCCCCAATGCGATGGCCAGAACATGGGGTTGAACAACGTTTTCGGAAAGATGCGCTTACTTCCATGTAAACTTTCTCACAATACGTGTCCCACGAACTGTGGAGAGACTGGAAGAGTCCTAGCGCGGTTTGCAGAACGAATGACCCACCCTTCACTCAACTCGTGCATGGCGGATATTTTGGTAGGGTACCAACATATTATGTGAGATAATGACGTGTTCTATTTGAACCTGTCGCCTTTGTTTTCAGGACCCCCCAGGATATTTGTTCTGCCACGTTCAAGACAACGAACATTAGCCCATCCTGCCCTCGTTGACGTTACACTTCTGTCTCTTCCGAAAATAAATGTCGAGCCCAGGTTGATGTCCAGAAACTAATCGCTCGAGATGGCTGCCTGTCTCAACACGAGAACGACCGCCACCTGGCACGAGATCCCCAGCTCTACTTACGGTGGACACCGATCTATCCGCATCCTCTTCCCATGAGCTACGAGGTATGGCCTTCGTACGATCCCTTTTTTCTTATTTGATCACAGGCATTATCAACGCTTCGGTGTCATACCGGCCGTCTCTCTGTCAACATGTTGAGCTTGTCAATGTGGTTGCATGTAGACACGAACAAGCGTACCACGAACTGCCGATCGAACCACGGCCTACACCATTCTAACCGACTGGTTGACGTCTGCCTTTCGAACCGCTGCTGAAGCTGTTTGAAAATGAGCGTGAACTTCGGCGTCTGGCTGTCTTGCCTCCCGAGGACCGAGTTCTCGCCGCTGCGGCTGCTGGTCGCGCTTGGTGCGTGGAGGAGCTCTTCGCGCAGGGGTGCCCGATCGAGGGCAAGCACGTGCGTGTTCCCTACTGTACAGCTAGCGTACGCGTTTAAGAGACGTCGATTGGGGTTGAGGCTCATTGTCATATTTCATCACCGTCGTCCAGCATAGGTCTTTCAGCGTTACGTGTAGGATCAGCGGCTGAGGTATGCTTGTGTGTCGATTTTTCTTGTTTTTCGCCCAAATCTGAGCCTTCGTTTCTTGAACGTTTGCTGCTTAATCACGGGCACCAGCTGTGTATCGTGGCGTGCTTTCCGTGTTTGTCGTTCTGGGCCTCATGCTCGACGCGACACTAGAACGACCTCTCGATTGGCCTTTTCCTGCACTTTGTATAGCTCGTAGCGGGTTTCCGTGTATCAGGCTTGAACTTTGGGCATAGTGCTCTTTGAAACGGTTGAGAATGTTCTCGATGGGGGTGTGGCGAGAGCATTCCATGCTCTAGTCGCCCGTCTCGAAGCGAAGATATGGTACTGTTTTCACAGACCTCAGCTGTATCGTTCCCCTCCTCATTGGTAGTGCCGTAGTTCTGGTCCCGTGATATCCGCCACCCGTTTCTGCTGCAACTAATTCGCCAGTCCCTTTCGCATTCTCAGGGGTCAGGTGTCACGGCCCTTCACGTAGCGGCCACGAGAAACGACCCACACACCGTAAGGGTTCTTCTAAATATGAAGGTCGACGTCAATTCCACGAATGTGAGGGAAATGGGTGAAATGTCAGTCATCGTAGAGGTTCAGGGTGGCGAGTGGCTTTGTCCGCTTCGAGGCCAGTAGAGGCTACGCTGAGCGGGGTGTAACCGAAGCGGATATGGTATCCATCCCCTACCGTCGGGTACGCTCTACCGACGCCAAACGATGACCAAAGCAGTGTTTGGAATTCTTTTCTGCTTCCGTCCTCAGCCGGGGGGATAAAATGTCCCAAGCCATGCTGTCCTAAATCTGACACCAAGTTCAATATGGGCGCTTGCGGCGTCTCTAGCATCAGACACAAAAGATCTTTTGGTGGCAATCTCGTAGCGGTTCGGCATGCTCGGCGACTCACAATTCTACTGCCATATGTTTGCGAAACATTTTATTCTTGGATGGACCTTCCCCACTTTCATAACTACACTGCCCAAACCCCTTCCCCCCCACCCCGGCCCCCCCCCGG
>CACKRE030005224.1:182842-207305 GCA_902602495.3 Ectocarpus sp. CCAP 1310/34
ACGACGCTGGTGGGCGAGCTCCGGGAGTGCCTGGGGTGCTCGACGGGGAAGGGGCTTTCCAAGCCCATCCCCAACAAGACGTCGACCCGAGCAGTTGAGAAACTGCAGCGAGTTTTCGTTGATCTGAGTGGAAAAGCTAGGGTGCAGAGCTTGGGGGGGAAGTGGTACACTCTCATTGTCAAGGATGATTACACAAGGTGGAACCGTGTCTATTTCTGAAGCACAAATCAGACGCAGCTAAGGCATTCGAGAGGTACCTTGCAGAAAACCGGGCAGACGGTGCCCCGTCTGATGTCATGGTCGTGAGATCCGACAATGTAGGAGAGTTTTTCGAGGGGGAGTTCGGCAAGGTGTGCCGGAAGTACTGCATCAAACAGGAGTTCACCCCAGCACACAGCCCAGAATACAACTGTGTAGCTGAGAGAGCACTGGGTCTGATCAAGGATGCAGCACTAGCCGCCCGTATCCAAGCTCCAACATTTTACCCCGGAGCACCGAACTTCCCCTCCCTTTGGGCCGTGGCCATAGCTTGGGCATGCAACGCCCTGAACTGCACCTCCCCCACATCCAATCCAGAGAAGAAATCGCCGTACGAGATGTGGCACGGGCACCCTCCCCCGCCGGGGGCGACGTACCCGTTCCTCAATACTGCCATATACAAGGTCAAGCGCTGAGACAGCCGATCAAGCCCAGCTCCCATGCCCTGGCGATACTGAGGATTTCGCCCACGCGGCCGAAGGCCCCTTCACGGTGCCGCGTGCTCACGCCTACGTCACGACCACTCACGACCACCACGGGATCTTGCAGGAGATGAATCAAGCGATCGAAATCCCCAACACCTACGACGAAGCCATGAGCTCTCCCCAGCGCTAAGAATGGAAAGGATCGTGCAGCAAGAAAATGGACAATTTGCGGAAACACACGTCTACAATCTGGTGCCCCTGAGTAGCATTCCCAAGGGAGAGAAGATCCTCGCAACGAAATTCGTCTTCAAGAAAAAGNACTGCCATATACAAGGTCAAGCGCTGAGACAGCCGATCAAGCCCAGCTCCCATGCCCTGGCGATACTGAGGATTTCGCCCACGCGGCCGAAGGCCCCTTCACGGTGCCGCGTGCTCACGCCTACGTCACGACCACTCACGACCACCACGGGATCTTGCAGGAGATGAATCAAGCGATCGAAATCCCCAACACCTACGACGAAGCCATGAGCTCTCCCCAGCGCTAAGAATGGAAAGGATCGTGCAGCAAGAAAATGGACAATTTGCGGAAACACACGTCTACAATCTGGTGCCCCTGAGTAGCATTCCCAAGGGAGAGAAGATCCTCGCAACGAAATTCGTCTTCAAGAAAAAGCTGGACGGACGCTTGAAAGCTCGCCTGGTAGTCGGAGGACATCGTCAAGAGCCAGGACAGGATAACGGACGTAGCTACGCCCCAGTATGCCGTATCGGGAGCATTCGCATGACGTGCGCCATTGGCTGCCACAACAACTGGCCCATCTACCAACTGGACGTTGTCTGTGCCTTCCTAAACGCCCTCTGCGACAGAGACGTGTACGTCAGACCCGCCCCCGGTACATCCGCCAAGAAGTCCGCGACAGGAGAACTCATGGTGTACAAACCAAAATGGAGCCTCTACGGCCTATTAGTCGCCGGCGCTCTGGAACGACACCCTGGAAGAGTCTCTCACGCTGTTCGGATGGAAAAGGACTCAATCCGACCCCTGCGTGTACGTGTATACCAGCGGCAACATCATCGTGATTCTCACGGTCTACGTAGACGACATTCTCATCACAGGAGGAGACCAGCAGCTCGTGGACCAGAAGAAGAAGGAGCTCACGGATCGATTCGAGATGACCGACATGGGAGAGGTAAAGCNCACGACATTCTCATCACGGGAGGAGACCAGCAGCTAGTGGACCAGAAGAAGGAGCTCACGGATCGATTCGAGATGACCAACATGAGAGAGGTAAAGCGGATCCTCGGGATCGAGGTACAGCGGGACTACGAGCAAGGTGTTCGTGTTTCTGGATACGAGCATGGTAGATCTGCTAGCAGCACGGGGGGGTACGTAGACAGGAGCATGCTTATTCCTGAAAAAGGCTAGAATGTGTGGGCCCCCTTCCCCGAATTCGGGAGGGCCACTTCTTCCCTTCCTTTCCTTGCTCCCGCGGGTGCCTAATCAGAGAGAGTTAAAGCGTGTCTTCTCCTCCCAAGTACGGACATACCAACACACTAGTGTTTATTCCCTTGAGGGAGTCCATTAGGGATGGCGGGCCGCAGAACCGGAGGGAACACTCCGGACGGCTCGCAGGCGGGAGACACAGATAGCAGCGAGCAGATCGACAGCATGCGGTCTGAGATCAGTTCGCTGACACAGCAAATGGGCCAGCTGGTGCAGCTGGNTCCTGAAAAAGGCTAGAATGTGTGGGCCCCCTTCCCCGAATTCGGGAGGGCCACTTCTTCCCTTCCTTTCCTCGCTCCCGCGGGTGCCTAATCAGAGAGAGTTAAAGCGTGTCTTCTCCTCCCAAGTACGGACATACCAACACACTAGTGTTTATTCCCTCGAGGGAGTCCATTAGGGATGGCGGGCCGCAGAACCGGAGGGACCACTCCGGACGGCTCGCAGGCAGGAGACACAAATAGCAGCGAGCAGATCGACAGCATGCGGTCTGAGATCAGTTCGCTGACACAGCAAATGGGCCAGCTGGTGCAGCTGGTCGGAGGACTTGCTGCACGTATAGAGGAGAAGTCCGGCGGTGCCACGGAGGGCGCCGCTGAAAGCGGCGGCGCCGTGGAGAGCGTCGCCACAAGCACTGCAGGTCATTTTGGGACCGTGCAGTACGACGGGAGCGCGCAGGCAGCGGACCTGCGAAGAGAGTCTGGTCCTTCGGGACGACACAGCGGCGAAGTAGGGGGTTCAGACCCCCAAGAGGTGAGAGTAGCCGCTGCTCACAATCAAGCTTGTTTCAGCAGCGCCATGGGAAGTGGTGCTGCTGTCTTCGGTAGTGCGAGCGTGGGATACCAAAGCGTGAAGTACACAGCGCCCACGTTCAGCGGAGACGCCAAGAGCTTTTCTTCGTGGCTAGAGGATTTTTTGATGGCAGCGAACACAGCAAACCTTCTTGAGCTTTTCGAGGAGGGGGGGGCGGAGATCCCCGTAAACAGTGGGCAGAGCAAAGTCCAACTGTCCAGGTTTTACCCGCACGACAAAGTAGAGCTCGCTTTCCACGCGTGGAATTTCCTCCGTGGAGCTCTCAAGGACGAGAAAGACAGGACAATAATGAAGCGAGCTGAGTCGCCCCTGGGGGCGCTCCGTGAGCTGAAGGGGTTGTACGACCCAGAATCGTCCATGCAGCCTGCGGATGAGTTAAAATCCCTGACATCCAAGAAGATCCCGATGGCAGAGAATCCGCAACATGCTCTCAACAGTATGCTCGCCACCGCAGAGTCCCTTTCGAAACGGGGGCTTGATGTTAACGAAACCTTCGTTTTGCACCTCTTCTTGGATGCCCTCTCCAACGAGTACGCTATGACCAAGCACGCCCTCAGACACAAGGAGAGGTTGACAAGGAGTGACGTCCTGAAGGAGGTCACCATCGAATATCGATCGATCATGGAGAAGGTGAAGGCGGGGAAAGGCAAGGGCGCGCGCGGCGCCGAGCAGGCCTACCTCGCCGATGGAGGCGGCCGCCGTGGGCGGTCGTCGTGGCGTGGGGGCGGCCGCCGAGGGCGGTCGTCCTGGCGTGGTCGTGGCGGTGGCCGCAGCGGCGGCCGCGGGGGCGGCGACAGCAGCGGAAAAGGCGGTGGCGGCGTCGAGGAGAGCAAGGGGAGTGGCTCTGGTGGGGCAGATGGCGGCGGTACCGGGGACAAGAAGTTCCCGGGCCGGTGCTTCACGTGTGGCCGTTTCGGACACACGCAGCAGGACTGCACCACCAAGGAGAGCGACTACCTCCCGCAGTGCTCACACTGCGCAGGATGGGGTCACAGCAAGGACAAGTGCGCGACGGAGGAGGCCGTCCTGGCGCAGATCGTCCATGCCGACAGCGACGCCGACTCCGTCGACAACCAGGCCTTCTGCGCGGCGCCGGGCCTGCCAGGCGAGTGTGGTGCTGTTGACCTAGGTCTAGTGGGGGTAACGGAACTAGGCCAGGATGTCATGGTGTACGTGGCTGATACAGCAGCCACGTGCTCCATGTTCCGATGCGCAAACGCGTTCGTGAACTACCGCGAGTGTAGTGGTTGGGTCAAGGGGATCGGAGGCAACAAGGCCCCCGTTCCTCTCCTAGGGTACGGAGACGTGACCGTAGTCTTTCTGACCGAAGGCGGTAGGGTACCAGTGCTAATCCTGAACGGCGCTCATGTGCCCGAGTCCCCCCACAACCTTCTCTCACTGTCGGCGTTGTCCGAGGAAGGCCACACGTATTGCGGCCAGAAGGGGGGCTGACTCTCACTACGAGAGCCGGAGGGAAGGTGTGGTTCCCCCGGACGGGAAAGCTGCTAACTCAAGAAGGCTATCAAATCGAGCCGAAGGTAGACATCGCCTGTGCCGCAACAATTGTTCCTGGCGATGCGAAAGCAGCCACCCCCACTGACCTCAACTACTACCACAATTCGCACGGCCACACGCACGAGGAACTGCTCCAGAAAACGGCGAAACAGCAAGGAGTGCAGCTGACGGGAGGACTGCTGATACCATGCCTCGGCTGTTCGATGTCCAAGGAGCAGGTGAAGCCCATTTCAAAGAGCACGGACACACGCGCAGCTAAGAAATTGTTCCGCCTCTTTCTCGATTTGGGGGGGAAGATGCAGTTCAAAAGCATTGGTGGCAACTGGTACACCCTCATCATCCGAGATGATTGCACCCGCTGGACACGTGTTTTCTTTCTGAAGCACAAGTCTGACGCCGCTGCCGCGTTCGAGCGATATCTGGCGGACGACAGAGCAGAAACCGTCCCGTGTGAGGTGTTTGTCGCACGTACTGACGGCGGCGGAGAATTCCAGGGCCAGTTTGCGGAGGTCTGCCGTAGATACGGCATCAAGCAAGAATTCACGCCCCCCAACATCCCCAAGTACAACGGTGTAGCGGAACGAGCGTTGGGGTTGCTTGCTGATTCTGCGCTTGCCTCCCGCATCCAAGCGAAAGAGATGTTCCCCGACGCACCAGTCAGCCCCGGCTTGTGGGCCGAGGCCATTTCTTGTGCGTGCCACCAGATGAATTGCACCGCCACTACCGGCAACCCTGGATAAAAATCACCGCACGAGCTGTTCCACGGTACGCCGCCGCCGGTCGGGTCTACACACCCGTTCCTCAAACCTCTCGTGTTCAAATCGAGAAGAAAGGCAAAGTCGCAACCCAAGGGCGCGAAAGGATGGTACCTTGGGCCTGCCCACAATCACCCCCGTGACTGCATCCGCTTGTTAACCGAAGCTGGTACCGTGGTCCCGTCCCGAAATTTAACCTGGCGTCACGTGCCCGCCTCTTCGCCCGCTTCCCCGCAGCTGCTGCCTCTCGCAGACGACGAGGAGGGCGGGGAGGACGAGAGCAAGCAGAGCACGTCCCGTCAAGGTGCGGGGGGGGGGAAAGACTCGGAGAGTGAGTCTGATTCCGACCTCGACGTGACGGAGGCTGGGCGAGCGACGCTGCCGGTGCAAGAGAAGGCGCCGGCGGCACCCGGCAACGGGACCAGGGACGCTGGTTCGGGCGTCCCCCTGTCGCCTCCTTCGGGAGGAGGCGACTTCGATGGAAGCAGCAGCGGCAGCAGCAGTAGCAGCGGCCGCAGCAGCAGCAGCAGCAGCAGCAGCAGCAGCAACAGCAACAGCAGCAGCAGCAACGCCGCCGGCGACGACGACGGCGGCGGCGCCAGCGGCAGTGAGCCCGGCGCCTCTGGAGATGGCGGTGGCGGCGGCAGCGAACCCGGCGAAGACTCCGAGCAAGTCGAGGAGTACAAGTTTGATCCCGCCGACAGCCGCTACCCGCCGGGCCGCGAAGGGCGTCGGCTCCTCTGGGGCGCTTCGAAGGAAGGACCGCTGCGCCACGGGCTCGAGCGCGGCCGCACACGAAGGGAGACCCGGGAGCTGCAAGGCCCCGAGGAGCCGCCGGGTCCAGACGCCGAGCCAGACGCCGAGCAAGTGCTGCTGGCGGAGATCATCGTGGACTACGTTTCCAACTCGCTGGTGCGGGAGCGGTACGACGAGGAGCAGGTCAACATCGAGTACCGGCGTGAGATGCATGAGCTGCCGTACGGCACCGAGCTGCAGGAGGAGGCGTTCGGTGCAGAGGCAGGGGACGACGGGTCATCGCAACCTCTTCATGACCCGCAGCTAAGTATCCCCTCGCCCTTCGGCCAGAAGCCAAGTGATGTAGAGTGCGTGCCCTTGACGTACAAGGATGTCCTTAACTCCAAGTACAAGGTGCTGTGGGAAGCAGCCATAGCAAAGGAGTTTGACGGCCACAAGAAGACGGGGACGTTCTCCGAGATTAGCGGTCTGCCCGAGGGGCGTAAGGCCATCAGTGCGAAGTGGATTTTCTCGCACAAGACCAATGAGAAGGGGCTGATTGTCGACTTCAAAGCACGTATGGTTGCGCGTGGTTTTTCTCAGATTCCCGGTGTGGATTTTCACCACTCATCATCCGCATGCCCTTCCGCGGTGTCCATCAAAACTATGGTGGCCGTATCCACCGAGAATGGTAGGAGGCCTGTCCACTGGGACATCAAGCAGGCGTACACACACGCCAAGCTGAAGGAAGAAATCTACCTGAGGCTTCCAGACGGTTGTGGTGTTTGGACTGGCAAGGCGGTGAAAGTCGAGCGTGCTCTGTATGGACTCGAGCAGAGTGGGCGCGAGTGGGGGTTTGAGGCTGCCGATGCCCTGATCTCAAACGGCTACGAGCAGTGCAGGGTGGACCCCTGCATTTTCCGCAAGGTGGTTGACGGAGAAGTCGTAGGTCTCATCGTGATCTACGTGGATGACATCATGTTGTCCGCGACCGAGGAGGAGCGTGAAGAGTTGCTAGCGTCTCTCCAGAAGAGATTCCCTGTGAAGGATCTAGGAGATTGTACCTGGTACGATGGGTGTGCCATTGAGGTGGACCTTGAGAATGGTACCACCAAGCTGTCCCAGACGGCTTATATCGAGAGCATGCTCAACCGCTTCAATGTCACGACCACTGCTCCCACGCCCGCTGTCGTCGACGATGACCTAGGGCCGAAGAGAGACGACGAGTCCTCGGTGGACAAGCCCGTGAGGGAAGCGATCGGATGCCTGATGTGGTTGCTGTTCACGAGGCCGGACATCGCGCTGCCTTTGAACAAGCTGCAGAAGATCGCCCACTCACCCACCGAGAGGATGTGGAACGCGCTTGTGCGGATCATGTCCTACCTCAACGAGACGAAGGACCTCGGGATCACCTACGTCCGCGGATC
This sequence comes from Ectocarpus sp. CCAP 1310/34, assembly GCA_902602495.3. Taxonomy (NCBI): domain Eukaryota; class Phaeophyceae; order Ectocarpales; family Ectocarpaceae; genus Ectocarpus; species Ectocarpus sp. CCAP 1310/34. The sequence continues at coordinate 190,272 of CACKRE030005224.1, forward strand.
AGGGCTAGACCTAGACGTGTTCGTCGATTCTAGTTACGCCGACAGCACCGTTGACAGGCGTTCGACGACGGGGCTAGCCGTGACTGTAGGTGGGACCGTAGTGTGCGCATCCACGAAGACACAGCCAGTGACGGCTCAGTCGACCACGGAGGCAGAGTATATTGCAGCCGGGGAGGGCGTGAAGGAAGCGTTGTTCGTGCGTGGTGTTCTGTCGTTCATTGCGCCCGAGACGAGCGGTGCCACGATCAGGGTCCGTGAGGACAACGAGGGGGCTCTCGCGTTGGTGCAGAACCCTTTCAGCTCGGCGAGGAGCAAGCATATCGACGTGCGGTTCCACTTCATCCGCGAGCTCTTCAAGGCGGGCAAGATCACCGCAGATTATGTCTCGACAGAAGAGCAGCACGCCGATATGCTGACCAAGGTCCTTGGTAGGGGCAAGTTGGAGTACCACCGGAAGGCTCTGATGAACCTGCCGATGTAGGGTTCTGGTCTCGTTTTCGTGGCGTTTGTTTTGTTTTGTTCTAGCACTGGGCGCGTCTCGGACCATGGTATGTCACGCAGGAAGCGTTGGGCAGGGGCGTCACCCGCGGCGGGAGCTTAGGGTTTTTGACCAATTGCTTCGGGTGTGTAATCAGCGTGGCCTGTCCAATCTGTCCTGCCTTGGTCCTGCCCTGATAGTGCGGCCGTTGGAATCCTTCGTGATAGCGACGGTTTCTTTTGTGTTTTGAGTTTGTAGGCGAGGGTTATTGATCCGGATGGCCGAGTTTTTCCCTTGCACCCGTTGTTGTTTGAGTAACTTAAGTAGATCTGGAGTATCCATGCCCCACTGATGGTTTGTCAATAGATTGACGAACCGGGGAGGGTGTTCGTGTGTCTGGATACGAGCATGGTAGATCTGCTAGCAGCATGGGGGGGTACGTAGACAGGAGCATGCGTATGCCTGAAAAAGACTCCTATGTGTGGGCCCCCTTCCCCGAATTCGGGAGGGCCACTTCTTCCCTCCCTTTCCTCGCTCCCGCCGGTGCCTAATCAGAGAGAGTTAAAGCGTGTCTTCAGAGGCCAACCCAGAGCACTCCTGGATACGAAGTGGAATTTTTCACGAATCAACCTCAGGGCCAAATCCTAGGACCCACGGACAAGAAAATCTACCAGTCGATGACGGGAAGCATCCTCTACCTGGCCCAGTGCACGCGATTTGACCTCTCTCACGCGGCCCTACAACTGTCCAAGGCCTGCAGCAACCCAGTGCAAGTGAACATGACAGCAGCCAAGCACGTTCTGCGATACCTTCGGGGTAATCCAGTTCTTCCTTTCGCCTACAGCAGAGGACAGTTTCGGCTAGCGGCGTCTGGTCTATGGATTCATCCTTCGGGGCAAACCCCGACAACGGAAGATCTACCACGGGATATCTATTCTTCCTGGCTAGAGGACCTATCAGCTACGGTGCAAAGACTCAAACTCTAACCGCGCAAAGCACGGTCGAAGCCGAGATTCAAGCACATAGCTACTCAGCCAGAGAGGCGGTCTAGCTATATCTCATATTTTATGACGGAACTCAACTTCAAGACCTTCGGATCGGTTCTCATCAACAGCGACAGCACTGGAGCGCTGACAGTGACCGGGAATGCCATGCACTCTCAACGCACGAAGCGATACGCGTCACACAAGAAGGAAATATTTTTGGATACAATGCCAACGGAGGGGTCGAGTTAGAAATGGATATGGTGATGCGGTTGACCATTGTGAATTTGTTGCTTGATCGAGGGTCGTGTCAGGAAAAATCGTACGTCGAGGCCACCAGTAGTCGGACACGGTTTGACCTTTGAATACGATTGCAGCAACTAGTCTTCGTAGCAGTAGAAAATAATCTACCTCTCCGTGGCATGTATTCTCTTGTTCTAGAAATGTTCCGGAAGCATGCTAGGTCAAGGTCGACCGGGACATCTACGTGGAACGTGTGTAGCTTCTGGAAACCTGGAAACTTTTTGAAACTTCTGTAAGCTTCTGGAAGCATTCTAGACCTAGGTTGCACTTGATACTCTTCTAGAACGTAGGAGGGCTTCCAGAACCATTCTAGGAACATTCTAGATCTTTCGTGTGATTGGCTTATTCGTCCGGTATTCGAAGAGAGTGGTGCAGCCCAAAGCTCGCCAACCCTCTCACTCCTCTTCAGTACCAGCAACATCAATCTGACTCGGGAGCCAGCAATTAATCATTTTTTTTCACATTTCCATTCTAACCGCGAGCCGCACAGAGTGTGAACCTCTGAGGTAGGCTACACAGCCTCCTCGCATCTGCAGCATCGTACAGCTGCTAGTGCACAGCGAAATTACGCTGACAAGCATTGCTGATTTGAATCTACTTGACTGTAAATTTTGGATACAGTTTGAGGATTATTTCTGGAATGCAACAGCGCGGGCTCGTACCCGTTGGATAGTTGGAGAGCGGCGTGCGGAGCGTAGTCAGTCGTGTCGGCCACGGGACTGCTTGCCGAGACCCGTTGGTGGCCACGGCGTCCATACCAGCTCAGTCAAGCAGCGTGTGAAAGACTTTGCCTCGCAGATCATTGTATACGGGCTGTAGACTATTGTCCATAATCTGCGCCGCCTGTGAGGGAAGAATGTTCGCGTTCGGCATGATGTGTTCCGGTGTGCTTGTGTCTGTCGGCTGGATTTTCAGCTGTGTGATTCTTCTCCCCTCTCGTTTCCACCCTCGTGTGTCTGTGTGATGTGTTGTTTGCAAGGTCTGTTGTGCATGCTGCAGAAGTCTTATGTACACGAGTATGTCATGGGTGACCCACGCACAATAATCATGGCGATTTTGTCGTGTTGTGAAACAATGATAGTCATTCGTGGTCGCCTCGTCAGATGCTACTGTCTATACTGTCGATGAATATTTTATTTGACCAGATGTGATTTGTGTAGACTAAGCAAAATGATCCACGGACCCCCCTTCATCACGCAAGCACCACGCAACCACGATACTCCCTAAGTAGAAGCTGGTCTCGGTACAACCCGTGGTTGCACAATCAGTCGAGCGAGCAACAGGTCTTGGAGGCGGGCGGGTGCAGTTCTGTGGCACTGGGGGGGTGCCGTGCGGATGAACAGGGGATTGGGGCAAGTCGGTGATGGTTCGTCGGCTCGTTCCGGGGAAAGTCTGTAAGTCCCTTTTCACCATAGAGGGAGGGGCTCTACTTTAACACCGCCTGCTTTTACTGCTTCTTTTTCCGATTCATCGTGAGAGAGGTGAGAGATGAGACCGCCGAGCGCCATCCTTTTCGCGGGACTGCCAAAATTGAAGCTTACCCGCGACTACGTTCCGCGTTTCAAAACTGCAAATACCCCCCAGGGAACCGGAAACCAAGATATAACCTCCAACCCAAACCATCCTCACGCCTGCCGCCCTCTCATTCTCTCTCGCCCATGCCACCAATGCTGCAAATATCGCTGATTCACTACAGCTGTACATAGCCAAGCATTGGTGATTGGGGTGTACGCGGACGACCCCGATGGGTGATGGATTCATGTAGTGTCGGTGTCAGGTCACCGGTTCCTTCATAGAAGCTTTCAAAGTTATTAATGAGACCTCACGGCCGCCATGGAAGCTGCCCTCTTTTCCCCACGGAACGGCAACCTTGTGGAAGCGTGTGTGGGCGGTATTTGCCTCATTCCACACGTGTTTATAGTAGGGTAACCGTAACTGCCTTACGAGCAATTGTCTGGGGTACCTGCTTCCTCAACGGAGCTACCTTGGCAAGGGCTCGCCGCGCCTTTAGGGAGGTCAAACAACGTTCATGCTGCAGTTTTTGTGCCGATGTAGCTCCGTCGCTCATCGTAATCGGTGCCCCTAGGAAATATTTGGTCACCGACACGACAATATATTGATGCCTGGTAGATTCACTGTTCAACGTGTGCATGACGTTCGTATCTGGGTGCTCGCATTCCTTTTTCTGGCACCTCGTGCGTGCTCTTCGGCGTTTCAGTTCCAGGGAGTTAGCTGCGTTTGACATGGTGGTTTCCTCGCGGCGAGAACCACTGGATTTTCGTTGGAGGCCCGCAACTATTTACCAGAGTCACGCCAATATCGGCGGGTAACGCCGTGAAGGCGGGGATTCCATCGCAACTACCCTCCGGAAACTTGTTGGCACACGTGATGAAGCGCCGATGCCATCCCTCCAACTTCCGTGCTCAAGCCCACCCACTCAGCTGTAGTGGTGGCCACCGACATTGCGGCACTCGTTATTTCTTTTGCGTCTGGAAATAGCCGCGTAGGATACCGACAGGGATGCTCTTAGGGCTCGCGGAGCCTCATGAGATTTCAACGCCGCAACAAAAAACCCTCAACAATATCCTTCATGGTGCAGTCTGTACATTGACCAACTCCATCTCAATGCTTAACGGTTGATGTTCGTGCATTGCCTCTCCCTTGTTCGAAAGGGCCCGTGCGAAACGTACACTACTTCAAGGAAATGGGCCGAGGACACATACGCTTGCCTCGCGCTGCACTTGCAGCTACTAGAGGCACAGGAGCGAAGAGCGAAGCGGGCAATCATTCAATATTGCAACTGCACTCGGCCGAGAGCGCTGTTCCTCCTATTCAACTCCAACTAATGTGGCGACACAAATCCCCTGCGCTATCAAAAGTACGTTTGCAAGGCTTCGCGTATTCTCCCGAATCATGTGGTGCTCAGGGTTGTGGCGTGGCCATGTAGCAACTTTGCAAGGCTTCATACGTCCACACAGGACGCTCGGCTTGTTTCTTTCGCTAGCAGTATACAGCAACGCTGCGTCACGGAATGTACGGCCTCCGTGTTTCTGCGAGCAACAGCAGCTTGTCTGTTCAACCCTTTTGGCAGGGTACGATACCCCACGTTGACCAACATTCGCGCGGCGTGAAACCAGGTGACTTGTACCAGTAGACTGTGATACCAAGTCTTCGAGAACCACTACTCGCCTCAAATCCCTGCGTACTCTCCGACAACGTTCACACTACAAATAACAACGAACGGCTGCATGGTCTCAACACAATAAAGAGGCACAATCAAACAACGGCTAGGAAACATTTATCCAAGAGGAGGATACCTCGAAGGAACCCCTTCCGCACCGAGACACATGTCGCGGAGTATGCCATGCAGCGCATTCACTTCACAGTACCCCGTCAGACGAAACCACAATGAGACAAGAACACTCTAGGTCAACACTGATGTGTCTGATTAGCCCAACCCACAATGACTTCGTCTGGGGAGCAGGCCACAACTCGTATATACATCTCCAAGGAACTACCACGAGTGAAGCTACACTGCTACGCGTACACGCCCATCAAGACCAGTATCATGCGGTCGAGAGATCGATCGGGTGAAAAGGGTACACGAAATACCTACATACATACCTATCCTGCTTTCGCTCTCTACTTCATATAGCGAGGGAAATTTAAGCGAACAGGTCGAACAAATCTGTGCCAAACACGCCGCTGCCATCCTCGCACTCCGGGCAAACGGGCTCGGGCACCCTCAATATCCGACGCGTAACGATTGGGCACGCCACCAGCCGGCTGCAAGACGAAACTGAAGATTCGAGCTTGCACTCGCATCCATCCAGTATTCTCCCCATACCCCCTCCCGAGCACCCTTCGTTTTTTCCGTCTTTCCCTGCCATCGTCCCTGGCGGCAGTTTGAGCCTGGCCTCCATCCTCTGCAATTCCTCTTCGAACGCTTCCCCGTTGAAGGCAACCCAGTCCACCGCGTTGCTCAGGATAGCCTCCATGTCGCACTCGCACATCTGGGACGCGCGACCAATCAGCATTGGTGCCACCACAAGGGCCACGACGGCACCGAATGCTGCGGCGTCTTCGTTGGCCGCCACGCGGCTCTCCCGCGGTCGCTTCAGCAGAGACTCGCGTTCTTGCGCTGCCTTCTCTGCGCCAGCAGCGCCGCTGAAGTGGTCGGCGAACCTCTGGGCACACACCCGTCGGTGGTTAGCAGACTCCCAGGCGTCGGCCATCCGATCAATTCTCCGGAGTTGCAGGGTTGCCGATGCCGCGCACGTCGGAGGGAGTGAGTTCGCCACCAGGGCAGCGGAGGCCCGGGTGTCAATGTGCTTGCGGTAGGCGGCGTACGCGCGGTCAAACGCTGAAGGGGAAGTCGAGGCTGGAGGTGTGGTTGAGGAGTGAGAAGCGTCGACGTCGTCGCGGTTGTCGTGCATACGCTCCCACGCAGCGGCTAGCTCGGCATCGGCTTCCTCTACGGCTTTCAAAACTTCTGCTCCATTGCGGCGGATGAAGGCCTTCATCATCGCCCCTTGCTCCTGGCAAGCCTACCGACAAGACCCAAACAAAAGGTCAGGGTTAACGCGGAAACGAATTGAACGCATCCTTGTTTGCGTTCACGAACAAGGGGGAAGAAAAGGTGAGCTGCCACGACGCCCCATCCCCGTGCCTGAAAGGATGGTAGATGCAGTACGTAACAGCGAGGTTTGGTGGAGTGATGCGTTTGACGATCGCCTTATCTTGGTAGGGTTCGTGGGCCTGTGCCTATGCTGCCCCAGAACGCAGACGCAAAGTCAGACAGAGGCAGGTACCGAGATACTAAATACAGGAAAAGCGGCAGAGCTTTGTCGAAGAATGTCCTGCCATTCACAAATGTTTCGACAAACGTCGCACACACCTGTTCCGGGTGGGCCTCGAGGAAAACGACACGTCGGGCTGCCGCACGTACAGCGGCGTCACCGGAGTCGGCGTCGACCCAAGTCTTCGAGACGGGGTCGAGACGACGACGGTGACCCCAAAGGGCGACCCAAGCCTCGGATAGCTCGCGTTCCTGGACGGCCTGCAGCCAGGCCAAGGTGTGCGCGGTAGATTGGGTAACGTGGTCGAAACAGCGGGTGGTTATCTACTGTGGTGTGCGACGTTTCCTGCTGAAATATTGCGTTTTGATGAAAAAATGAGGCAAACAAAGAGAAGAAGAAGAGAGGATTTCAGCGTGCACAACGACGGCGAGGCGATCGAATGTCGCAAAAGACGATGTGCACGCGGGATGGGAGAGGAGAGCGAAGGCACACTTCGTGCCATTCTGCTCTATCGCTTCAAGACACCCACCATCAGGCGCCGCAGACCCTCCTGGCGAATATTCGATCCGGCCACCCAAAGTTCAACCTCTGCCCGAAGGCTAAGAGTCCCGAAGGTCGACGTTGCCGACACTAGTCTGCTGGCCGGGTCCGGTGCACGCCTACGTCCCCGCGAACTCGGAGGGGTGCGCCTAAGGTCTACCCTTCCCGTGCGCGCGGACGGCCAAGGTGTAAACAGCGTTCGCGGGGGAGGCAGGATTTCGAACGTCTCCTCCTCGATCTCGGCATTCGCGAAGGGCACCTCCCACGCATCTTCGTCAGCCACGGCGCCATCGTCATCCTCCTCCCACGTTGACTGGTCGCCGGTCGGGGGAGGGGGCTCGACGATGCCCAGCCACTTGAACAGGGGCTCGCCGTTCTGTTCGCCATCGGCCTGCTGCTCCTGATACTGCTCGAGGCGACTCCAGAAAGCGCGCGGGCGGTCGGTGGCGGCGACGCTTGTGAAGGGGGCAGCGACGCGGAGGGCGGATCGGGCGTACTCCGCCGCGATGAGCCGAAGGAGGTCTTCACCGCTGTAGAAGGCCTCCACGAGCGAGGAACGTGCGGCCTCATCGCTTCGTCTAACAGCGTTCACTTCGTCCTGTTGCAATCGAATATTTTGGGGGAACAAGGATGGAAGCACGTCGTCGAAAATCGAACATGAGCGTGACATCTCTCTGGGGAGGCGTGCTAGGCGCGTCCGCACCCAACAGACGAACCACTGTCAGTGAAAAACCTATGCTGTACAACGAGCAGAGAATGACTTAAAGTAATAGCTGGTTTGTGTGGACACAAAGGTTGACCGCCACATTCCGTCAAGTATCTGTCGCAAAGTATCGACAATTTGACCAATTAGGTGGAGCAAAAACATCAAGTCAGCAAGCGTCTCCCCCTTTAAGGAGATGACTGTCACTATAACACGACCAATAGCACCATCAAAAAGCTTCAAACCAGGGATATGCCTGAAAACCCGAACTCATTCCCTCACCTGGTTGGTCGTAAGCCAGTCCTCGGCGGCACGCGTTAGCCACGCTGCTTCGGTTTCGCTAGTGCTAATAGCAGGGCGCGGTTGGCGGAAGTAGCTCAACGCCAACAAAGGCGGTAACTGGTTGGACTGTCATTCAAGGAACACATCCGCCGGAAGAGTGTGGTGAGGTATGTCAGAAACATCAACGGCACGTCGGGCGAAACGACCTCGGAGTTCGAAAACAGGGTGCTGAGGAGTGTGCGCGGAACTCCGTGAAAACAGAACGGGGAGTTGCTTCTGGGCTCGTTTCAAGACATCAGAGATGCAAAAAAGCATGAAACCGGAGATCCAACAGCGGCGTGTAGTCACGACGTCATTCTCCGCCTGGGAATTGTTATTATTGCTGCAATACTTTGCTGTAGCACATTGGCAACCTGGGTTATCCTCTAGTTTTCCTCACCATACCCGAACAAATCGCCAACGACCGCATTGCTCTGCTCCATGCCGGCAAAAAATTAATATAGTGTACGTATTACCAATCAGAAAGCGTCCTACGCGTCGGACAAACGTTCCGGGAATACAAGAATTTTCAGTGTAAGAGTTCCTGTCGTTGTTGACGGGAAACACTATATACCTATTGCGGGGGATGCAAGCTCTTACTCCTTGACCTTTTCTCGTGGCGATACGAATCGTACTATCCGACGTGTGCCACGCTAAAGAGGAGAACGCATTTCCTCGATGTGCATCCGAGCGAGAATTCGGAATTCTCACCTGAGCACGAGCCCGCTGCACTGTAAAGTGTGGGTTCTCTTCCCTGTAAATGACCGCACGCCCTCGGGCAAGCTCTCGAGGGTATGCCTCCGCGTAGGCGTTTGCCAGTCGGAACTCGTCCTCCGCTGAAAGACGCCCGTTTTCTCCCGGGACCGGGAACGGCTCATCCCGTTCCTCCTCTACAATTCCCTGACCCGTTCTATGAAGCGGTGCTCGTTCCAGTTCCTGGACCGGTTCCTGGTTTGGTTGCCCGGCATCAGCCCCCGCTCCCGGTCCATGTTCAACCCCAGGCACCCATCGTTGTCCCCACTCGCCGTACTCAACATGCTCCCAATGTCCAACCGCTACTCTCCATGCCCCGCCGATAGCAGGTTGTCCCTCCTCTCCATCTTCCTCCTGTTCGCTCTCACCGCCCCCTATTCCGGCAGCAGTAGCTGCAGGTGCGTCGATCGGGAATTGTTGTCCCCACCCGCCGTCCTCAGCAGGATCGCAATGTCCAACCGGTTCTCCCCATGCCCCGCCGATAGCACGTTGTCCTTCTTCTCCATCTTCCTCCTGTTCACTCTCACCGCCCTCTATACCGGCAGCAGTAGCTGCAGGTGCATTGAGCGGGAATTGTTGTCCCCACCCGCCGTCCTCAACAGGATCCCGATGTCCAACCGGTTCTCCCCATGCCCCGCCTGTAGCAGGTTGTCCTTCCTCTCCATCTTCCTCCTGTTCGCTCTCACCGCCTTCTATACCGGCAGCAGTAGCTGCAGGTGCGTCGAGCGGGTATTCGTGGCCCTGGTGTTGCTGCGCCTCGATGTCCCCGTGTGCACCAACGTGTTCGTTGATGTCCTCCTGCACGGGGCATTGACGACATTAGCAACGGACATCACGCAAAATCAGCTCAAGTGGCTAGCCCAATAAGCACCATACTTGTGTACGGTATATGTTTTCGCCCTCCAAGACCATGACAAAATCAACGCTGATGGTCGTTGGTGCGAGGTGACATCAAAATTCTAGCGGAAGACCAACCTGGGGACCGGCGCCGAGTTCGGCAGCCGTGGGAGGGCCACGTCGGATGATCTGCGCCGCCGCCCGACCGGTGTCTTCGGGATGGGCGTCTCGAAAGGCGTCCGCGATCCGCGTGCGGCGTGCTGCGACCAGCTCGCTCCAGTTGAAGTAGTGGCCGCAGACGCAGCTGATACTGTCACAGCCTGCGTTGCAATTGGAAGACCCGCATATATGGAGACCATTTCGAAGGTGAAGCAAGAAACCGATCGCGTGAACGAGAGCAGCGTCTAGGCAAGTGCGACAAAAGTTGCGCGTATGCAAAGGATGCTACACAGGAGGCACCATGTAACGCCCATATTTTTCTCCTATACCGCAGCAGCACGCTTATTCACACCTGCACGCCCCCTCCACGACCTGCGGCCACTCTTTTCTTCTTCATAGTAAACACGGTTCTGACTTTCGTGCAGTACGTTCGGTTCTCGATCCGTCAAACCCAAAGGCGATGACCTCGAGCTCACCGAACAATAGGATCTAACAAAAACGAAACTTAGACCGTTCTTTTCTTCTCTCGGAGGCATGTGTGTCCACCTACACACACCTCTAATGTGCGATGTTGTTTCGTTCTTCTTCGGTCTCACCATCGCCCTTTACCACGTAAACGCCACACCCCGGACACTTGCAGACGTCCTGGTGGCCTCGCCCAGCCTCGTACTGCTCGCATGTCTGAGGGTAGTGTCCGCCGACCACACGGCACCTGTGTCCGAGTATGGTGCGAACATTTTTTCAGGAATTCGAGAAGACAGGTATGCTAGTTTTCTTATTGTCATCTGTCTGAAGGGCCTACGCAAGGCGACCTTAGTGCTATATCATGCTCTGCCCAGTCTACGTGTGGCGGAAAAATGGGTGAACATCAATCGTGGCGGAGGATGCTGCACCAACAATGAAGGAGAAGCTCTATTCTACATCCTGGGTTTATAGTCTCGCTTCAACCGATGCGCTCTGCGTTGATAGCACACATCAACAATTGAGTCATTTTTAACATTGTTAACAATGCCCTCTTGGAGTATTCTGTTGGACGGGATGCTGAGTATCGGCATACTTATCTCTATTTCTGATCCGTCTCGTTGTCACTCCCTCAATCTATCTTTCTCTCCTCATCTTTCACAAGCACATATGACCTCCCCCCTCTCTCTGGCTGTATCGTAAATCTCACGGGTAGCAGTGCAGCGACTTGCAGCACCGAGTCACGATCATTGGGTTGGACCGGATGAAGCGGATGTGCAGGTTTGCCCGTCGCTCGCTATCTGCTCGTAGGCACAGCATACACGGTGAGGCAGGGTAAGTCACAGCAACGCAACGCCAAGGACTTAACTTCGGGACATCTCAGATGAGTACGGGAAGCGAAGGCACTGCCGAGAGTCGTGCCAAAGAACGAGGGATGCAGGACACGGCTTTCATCTCCACAACTGATCCTTGCCAGGACGGCACATGGCTGCGCATGAACGGCAGTCCCAACGTTTCAACAGACATTCAGTTGAAAAAAAGTGCGTGTTGACACACATTGTCTCACCCACGACACAGCTCATAAGCAGCACCATGAGCTCATCGCGGGATTCCTGTGCTGCCTGCCCGATGCCAGGGTTACCGATAGCCGCTTCCAGCGCGATGTAGCACGGGGAAGGGTCTATCTCGTACCCCGCGATGTAGCGCTCTAGAGAAGCACGGAATCTCTCCATACGTTGTGCGTTACATGTGGAGGACGCCACACTTTTGTCGTCACCGTTGGTGCTGCTTTCAATATCGGCAGGGCTATCCTGGGTGGTGATGGCGGTGGCGGTGGTGGCGGCTGGAGATTCGGCGGGGGCCAGACCGGAAGCGATCATCGTCATCAACTTGTCCAACGCCGAGCTGCGGAAAGAGGTAAAACAAGATGGAATAGCCATAGGCCGTGCGATTTAGTGCTCATGGCGCCAAGTATGGCGTCACGTGGATTGGGCGAAAACCAATTTTCGAGGACCTGCTGCGGTGTTGCGGTACTGCTGGTGAAACGGGTTTGATCTGGCTAATACTCATTTTTCACCAATCATTGTACGCAGTTCCACCTTGGACGCCTCGGACATGATTTCCACCGATACAAGAGTATGAAATATCGAGTTTATGGGAATATCAAACGTCTGCCACCACCGGTGCACGCCCGCCTCTGTCCTTTCGAACGGAGGGTTCCCCTGAGTTGTCTCGCAGCTAGGAAGTAGAGATAAATATATATCCGTTAAGAAGCTGAAGTCGAACCACGTGGCGCACGAAAGGTACAGATAGAGACGCCAGCCCGCACCTATAGCAGTGGTCGGCGGGCGGCTTGACCATTATTGTGCCACGGCTGTGGCACATCCCGCACTGTGGTGGAACGAGATTTCGTGGGGCGGAAAGGGTGTCAAGGAAAAAAGCCAGAATCAGCCGTTCGTCTGACTGAAACACCACATGGCTCGTGCCGCGGGTGCGCGCTGATCAGCGAGACACGAATACTCGGCGTCTGTCCGGATTGCCTGGTTCTCAGACTGACAAAACAGATGAGCCCGCGGGATACGGACATCGAATCCTTGAATCCCCGACCTTCGTCAGACATTTCCGAAATATGCTGGTCTATCCCTGTGGGCATTTTCAACGGTGCTCGAACGCTCACAGCAGAACTTGGAGCAGATGGTGAGTAGGATGACGAAGGATATTGCATGCGGGAAACGCTGTGCTGGAAAATAAGAAATTTGGGGGGTACCTGGATAGAAAGTAGGGTGGCCGCGCGCTTCTGGAAGGTCTCGAGAACGGTAGCTTCGACCAGCGGGGCCCACACCCACTCGCAAACCACCCGGGGGCAGCACATGCAACGCATTCGCGGACAGGCCCCATCGAAGCCTGCCTCGACGATGCCCTGAAGCATCGGGTAGGACTTGGCGTGTTGAGAATGGGGAACGGGTGCGCCAACCGTGTGATGCACATCTACAGCGGATTGGTGCGTTGTAGTAGAAGGGTTGGTCGAGAATATTCCCCAGGAAGTACTCGATCTCAGGCAACACAATCGCTAACGAGTGACCAGGCATGTGTCGTGGCTCTGTAGTCTGCCGAATCCTGTCGACACTCACACACAGAGTGGGCGATCAACAGACCGATCGATCGTTGATCTGGAATGGGTAGCGCCCGAAGCTCGTCAAACGATGCAAAGAACGTCGTTGAGTACCGTGAAGGGCTACGATTGCTGATGTTCTTGGTGCCGATGCGGTCTTGAGGCACGTGGCGCCCGCAACAGTGAAATTCGGCCCTTTGTCGCTCAAGACAACCCGATGACATTCTCTCCCAAACACTGCCTAGGGGATGTTTCAACAGCAGTAGGTCTAAATCCATTGTTCCTTGCTCCTACGTTTTTCTATCTCATCTCTTCTCACCGTGAAGTACGTCTTTAGGCAGCTGACACAAGCAGTAACTGTACAGTTGGTTCCTTCGACATCGGAAGCGGACGCCGAAGCGGCGAGGGGGTGCAACCAGGCAGAGCCAAGCACGTTGTCGCAGTCCTCGAGGCACACCATGCACGCCCCCGGACCAGTCCCCGGAACCTTGTTCGAGTATGCAGACTCTTCCTTCGCATCCTCTTTCTCTTCTGCCTTCGGTCGGGGGTTGCTGTCTCCGACGGAGACGGGTTCTGGTGGTGCTGGTGGGGAGGGCACACGTTCGGTGCTAAGAGGTGAAGGTTCCGGGACCTGTCGCATCTCAATCTGTGCTTGGAGTGAAAAACAAAAAGGCGGGGGAACGAGGGGGGCGGTTGACTTTAGACGGTATGGTCGTTTGGAATGTGACAGAATGTAGGAAACATGCGAAAACCCTTCATGAGCAAGGCGCTGTTCTGTGTCAACAGAACATCTGTCTCCTTCTCCCCACTTACGTCCATGGGTAGTGGCGTTGTTCGGGAACTCGCTATTTTCGGGAGTGAGCCTTGTGCCCTATTTATGATGACGGGGCCAAAGGTTGTTTTCTGTCTGAAGTGAGCCGAAGAGGGCCAGATGCGAGACAAACGTGCGACCGTGTTGATGGTGGATACCGCAGCTGCAGGTACTGTACAACGCTCGGAGAAAACGCATTTCGTTAGAGAGGAGGACCACCCATGTAGTCTAGACTAGATACGTTACAGTATTTTTTTGTGTTTTTTCATTATTGCCAGTCCATCCAAGGACCACGACCACAGAAACAGAAGAGCGAACAAGTATTGACGCACGTGCAAGTGACTACCAATTACAGCAGCTCTCTGTCAGTCTGTACAGTATTTCCTTTTCTCCACGGCGGGTCCGCGCTTTTTTTTTTTGTCGTGTTCTGGTGCCTGCTGCTGGGAGAAGCAAGTTCGGTTCGGAATCGTACACTCCGAACGAAAAAGACATGCTCATGGCTCGAGCACGACATCAGGAATGTAAGGCTTGGGAGGAAAAACGCAGAGGAGGAGAGAGGGAAGGAGCACCTACAGAATCCACGGTCTTTCCCTCCACCTACAACTGTATCTGTAGTCCAGATGGTATACAGTGGACCCCAGAGTGCATGTAGACCGTCCTCTCATCATCTCCCCCACCCATGACAGCAGCGCGTTTTCCCTGTTTTCATCCGAGAACCTCAAGTACTCACCGACAACGATGGCTCAGGCCGAACGCCCAGACCAAAGGATTCACGTCGAAAGGTGCCGAACGAGATGGTAGGTGATTTTAGATTCTCCCAGAGTGCCGGTGCTGGTGATGACGCCGTTGATGCTGGTGCCGCTGTTGCTGCCGATTGTGCTGACAGTGGGCTTGTCGGACCGCCGCTCGAGGCAGAGCAGCTGAAGTGACGCCGAAGCATGACGGGGGTGAAAACGAGAGGGGTTGGGAGGCCTGGGTCTGGACCAGTATAGAATAGGCCTGCTGAAGAGGCAGACGTGCCGGCATGCCTTCGGTCGGCTGGTTGAGGCGCACTGGAGGAACGCTGCATCATGGTACTCGTACACCTCAGTCCCACCGCAGTAGTAGATGTCGTCTGCGTTGTGGGCAGCCCTTGTGCGGACCTGATAGTCTTGGACACCACCGAGAGAACGGGAGAGACAGGGAAAGCGGCAGGCGCGCGTAGGTTTATGCCACGAGTGGGGTGATCATGTGGTCATGGGCGGGCAGGCTACAACTGCTGCAGATCTTTGATTGGTTTGATAATTGGTACCACGGGAACCGTTCCGCGCGTTCCTCCATTTTCGACAGTCCTGCGGAACGATCCGTGCCCCGGCGCCTCTTCCTGCCGTGACCTCGCCACAGGAGTTCCCACTCACCAAATTCGGATCTTAGAGGTTTCGATTCTCCAGTGCTTTTACCGAAAGGTTGTGAGTCAGCGCACAGTCCGGAGTCATCGCACAGGGGTGCGATGGAAATTTCCGCACAGACAGGTCCGGAGTCACCGCACCGGGGTGCAATGACTCCCAAGCTACTGGTAGGGTAGTTGAGTGCAACCGGTCGGTTCCGGGGCAAATTTCACCCTTGCAACCAGGTCATTGCTGGCATGCTCGATCGTCTTTCTGGGTAGGTTACGGTCGCACAATACATGTGGAGGTATGAAGGAAATGAAGCACATGGGTGTTTCAATTGGATGCATCGGGAAACTTGAACAATAGACCAATGTCAAAAAAACACACGAGAAAGAACAGCAGCCAGCCATAAGTCAAATCAACTGACCCTAAAGAAAAGTACCACGAACTAGCACCACGAAACAGCAGCACGAGTACACACGTTGTTCTACTTTCGCTACCAAACAAACTTCAAACCCTTTCACTTCAAGAAACACCTATCGCAGCGCCAACCTCCTTACTGCTGGGATGCACACACTTCAAAATGTGCAAAAGATTTTTGGAGAACCGCACATTTCTCGAAATCGCTTTAGGTTTATTCCGGACCGCACATAACGGAGTCATCGCACACGGGTGTGTGCTGTTAGACGTACGCACAGCATCGACAGATTCTTGCAAGCAAGAAATTTCCGAGCAGATGGAGCGGGGAGTTTGGGGGCTCAGCAGTTGCTTTGGATTCGATTTGATGGTACCAACTTTGCCGTATATTACAGGATTGAGGGTGGGGGTATGTGTGTGTCTACAGCGGATATGGTGATTGTGCGTTGTGGTTTCTCACTTGTTTTTCGTTTCCTCGTTACTTTTCTCCTTCCTGTGTGCAATCAAGTCCTTTTCCCCCGGCTATCACGCTACCACGGCTATCACGCCACGACTTTCACGCAAATCCTGGCTATCACGCCACCCGGCTATCACGCCTTCCGGACATCCACGTCCTTACTTATACATGTACACCACGACTATCATGTCACCAGGCTTCCACGCCACATCCAGAGATACCATACCCGAGCTGTCACGCTCCATCCCAAAGTAGAAGGCTGTCACGCCCATCATAGTTCCTACACTGTGCCGTTGGCGGCTACCGCGCCGCTGGCTCTTTTATTTCCCAACCAAGGGACCCCGCGCGCCAAGGCACCGACGCACAAAGCTACTCAACACGCTAGCGTAACGATCAAGAGAGTGCCCGCCGTGTCAAAGCGCGCAACATGCCGGACGGAGACGGACGACAACCTCCGGGGGGATCAGGTGAGGCTGTCCCTCCCCCCGGGGAAGGCGTCGCGGACGGAGGAGGGAGCGATTCTTTCTTCGTTAACGATGCACGAGACCGAGGGGGTGCGCGAGCGGCAGGAGGGGAACATCAGCGCGACACGATGCGTGAGCTGGTTGACCTCTTCAAGCAGGCCTTCGCGACATCAACTCATGACCAGGGGCACCTTGCCCACTCAGGCACGTCTAGAAACCAGATCTTAGAACTGGCGCAGAGAGAAAAGATAGATGTACCGGTATGGAGTGATGACTATCTGAAGAACAGATCGATCGAAGTTGCATTGCGAGTGTTCACGAGTGCTTTTGAAGCGTGGCTGGAGAGTGAGAGACTTGCTGGTGTGATGAGGAGTTCAGAGGTCCCTGGTGGTGCAGCTGGTGTGGATTTGAATTGGTTGAGCAGCACGTTCGGAGAGGAGAGAGTGAAGCAATCCAGGAAGATTTGGACGTTTATGCTAGCTAAGATCACAGCACAACCCGTACAAGCCCAAATCTTGGCATCAGAATCACCTCAAGCAGGGTACCGCGTGTTTCTCGAACAATAC
>CACKRE030005224.1:213457-223485 GCA_902602495.3 Ectocarpus sp. CCAP 1310/34
AGCCGAGCGTAGAGTACCCTTTTCGCGCGCTGGTCGGTTCGCTGTTGTGGATTGCCTTGTTGACTAGGCCGGATATCGCGAATTCGGTGAGAGCAGTGGTGAGGTACTGTAGTGCACCGAAGTTGATCAACTGGAAGGCTGCACTTCGCATTTTAGGATATGCAGTTAGGACTAGTTCTTTGGGGATTTCTTTTCAGAGGAGGACGGTTTCGGGATTTTCTTTGATTGCGTTTGTCGACGCGGACTACGCTTCCCGTGCGGCAGACCGTAGGTCGGTTTCGGGAGGGGTAGTGATGTGTGCAGGAGGGGCGATTGCATGGTTCTCCAAGACTCAGGAATGTGTGACTTTGTCTACCACGCAGGCAGAATACGTGGCGATGGCGGACATGGGGAAGGTGATTTTGTTTTTGAGGCAGGTTTGGCGTTTCATGTTGCCTAAGGAGTTGCGGCCGTGCAGTCCACTGCATGAAGATAACGAAGGGGCTATCCAGATCGCAAAACACCCGATCTCGAATTCCAACTCGAAGCACATCGACGTGCGGCATCACTTCCTCAGGCAGCTCGTAGATGAGAAGGAGGTAGATATCATCCACGGAGCGTCGAAGTATCAGCATGCTGACTTCCTCACGAAGGCGCTACCTGAGAGAGAGTTGTTTCCCACCGGGACTACGTGATGAACTTGAAGTGAATAGTCCGGGAGATCTTTTTCGTTTTTGGGTCTTGTGTCTTTTGTTTATATTTCTTTCGATTTTTGGTTTTTGTCTTGATTTGTGTGATTTTCTGAGAAATTGAGTTCAAGATTGACCGGTGGAAATTGTCGCAAGTATTTCTGGTTTAATGGTTGGCAATTATGCAAACCTGTAGGAATTATAATGAATGTTTCTGGTTTAAGGGTTTTAGTGTTGTGAAAAGAATGCAGTTTGGGATGAAGGGAATGTCTTGCACTAAATTTCATTTCGGTCAGGAATGTGGTATGTATGGGATGATAATAAGGATAGTACGTTAAAGTCCGGGTGTGGTCTTGTCAATGCAGCGAGTAGGGGGGCTGTTAGACGTACGCACAGCATCGACAGATTCTTGCAAGCAAGAAATTTCCGAGCAGATGGAGCGGGGAGTTTGGGGGCTCAGCAGTTGCTTTGGATTCGATTTGATGGTACCAACTTTGCCGTATATTACAGGATTGAGGGTGGGGGTATGTGTGTGTCTACAGCGGATATGGTGATTGTGCGTTGTGGTTTCTCACTTGTTTTTCGTTTCCTCGTTACTTTTCTCCTTCCTGTGTGCAATCAAGTCCTTTTCCCCCGGCTATCACGCTACCACGGCTATCACGCCACGACTTTCACGCAAATCCTGGCTATCACGCCACCCGGCTATCACGCCTTCCGGACATCCACGTCCTTACTTATACATGTGCACCACGACTATCATGTCACCAGGCTTCCACGCCACATCCAGAGATACCATACCCGAGCTATCACGCTCCACAACGTAGAAGGCTGTCACGCTCATCATAGTTCCTACACTGTGCCGTTGGCGGCTACCGCGCCGCTGGCTCTTTTATTTCCCAACCAAGGGACCCCGCGCGCCAAGGCACCGACGCACAAAGCTACTCAACATGTGCTACATATCAAATCAAATGATTTAATTCGATTTCTGCACAGGGCCCAGGGTCTCCTCACGGTCTGAAGTCATACCACGGGGTGCGATCCCAATGAAATGGCGAAAAGTGTAAAAATCGACCAAACGGGGGTGCGCTGACTCGCAACCTTACGGAACCTGCCTCCTGTGGTGTGACACTGACCTCAGCTGGTGCGCCAAACATATGCTGACGGTGTACAATGGCGTCCAGAGTTGATGGGGGTGATAACCCGCGATCAGCAAACGAAAACCTGTTGTTTGTGTTCCGGGTCGCACACCCACGGCTACCATCATCGAGAACCGCATAGACAAGTAGCCGGAAGACAAGCTCCTCGCTAGAGCTTGGCCGGCGTGCAAGTAGCCCGCTACGGCTCTAACTGCAGAAGTGTCGTAGCCCGCGCTAGCAAGCGTCACGATGGCTTGAATCACAGCCTGCAGGCTTGCCAAACAAGAGGGTTGGAATCTACGATTTTCAGCTTCGGCCAAGGGAGCACCTGTGACCTCAAGGTGAAGAAGCGGCTAAACATCCGGGCACGGTATAATGTGCGACGGAGAAGAAAGCAACACCCCGCGTAATTGCGATGCGCTCGGTGGTCGAGAGCCGGACGCAAGCGCTCGCAGACGCATGTGTGGCGAACACTACCACCCTAACCAAGGCGCTACCTGAGCGTTGATTCCGACTTAAATTTCAGGTGGTAAAATGTGAGGCCCGCGCCCACCGTCGAGCTAGCACCAAAGCGTTCTGAGCCATGACGTAGGGTTCCAGTCGTCCCCTCCGCCATTATGTTCGTTTCACGCCATGTTCAACTTATAGTCGAAGCCCTTTCAGAGCGACTCGGCGGCAGAACGTTTCGCCCACGTGGTGCCGGGGGAGCCACCCAGGCGACCGGACCGCCCCACCCCCGCGCACTTGACCTCATGCACGGAACTCGCCACCCTCCCCGGAGAACCGACAAAACTATCAACCTACCTCGTTCCGGGAGGTGTGAACGCAAACGAGGTCTCCGTGGCGCAAGACGGACGAGCCGCCATCCCCGCCACAGGAGAGGTGAGTAACGTTCCCTTGTTGCAGTTCCAGCAAGGCGCGCATCCGACCAGATCAGTGACCACGACAACGGTGTTTTGTTCATTGCGGTTGGGGTTTGTCGCCTCGAAATCCTCGAGGCAACGTTCATCTGTGTGCGCCCGATGAAGTTGACTATCCTTTCTACAGCATGGGCTATTTCATATACGGACGGGGGCACCCGCCAATACCGGTACGTTCTGCGCCAACACGGGAACCCCCGAAACGGACGGGTATCCATCTACCAACATAAGGGTGTATGGATCAAGGCGAAAATAACCTCTGACTTCGTATTGCCCGGTCAGGATGTCGCCTACGCTTGAGGATGCGCAAGCCAAGCAAACACGACCTCCCCGATGTGCGCGACGGCAACGGGGCGGACTGTCGCTACACGAAATTCAGATGAGCAGGTTTCGGGGTAAATGCCGAAAACATGCCACTATCCAGGCTGGGAGCCGAGAAAACATGGCACAGCACAGAAAATCGCAACGCAGCGCCGGGCCCACTATTTACGACAGTTTATCTGTTGTTCCCGTGAAGGAGTAGGCCGCACAGCTGCTGCGTGTGCGCCTGTGCAGTGTGTGGCAATCGATGAGACAAGTTCGGAACTTGCGTCAGATGTTGTATTTCCAAGCTTCGGGTTTTCATGCAAATGTCGATAAGATACTTGAAACATCTTTGGCGGGGGAACCCTACGCTGGTGAACCAGCGAGGGCGGGTGACGCATGACGCAATATTCCGAACGCGGAGTGGCGAGGCCGATGTCTAGAAATAATGGTGGGGGAGGGAAGCTAACCCGTTTAGGCATTTGCTTCCACCCACTGCCGGTACTCTACGGACAACCCATGCGCCAATGGACTTTGTCCCCCGAAATCGTTGCGGAAGGTCAGCTTGCTGGGCATGAGATGCGGCAACACCTGGGAAGAGGCAGCCACCCGGTAAGCACCGCGGCAACATCGGCAACATCCCGTTGGTACCACGTCGGCTCCATTGAGTTATGTGTCAAGCGACCGTGAAGAAAACGGTATATTGGTGGCAAGCGCGAAAAGTCTGCAACGCCCGTCCGCAACTGGCCATTGCGCAAACCGACGGCAAACCCGCCTCACCGACCAACTTCTGAAAGCGGGCCAAAATGTGTTGAGCACCGCGCGACATCGATCAACATCTGAACATGCAAGAAAGCGTGCATGAAGCCCCCGAAAAATGTGAGTATGCGGCCGGCACCACCGCAACAAGGAAGACAGCAATCGTCGACGAGGCGCGTGGTGGTGGCAGACGCCGTAGCAATCACATGTTAGCAACTTCTGGCTGGCGTAGATTGGCGGCAAGCACCGCCGTAGCAACCACATGTAACCGTCAACAAAGGGACCTACGAGGACGGCGACAGCCCGTGACGACAAAAAAAGTCAAGGAACACATGACAAGGCTTTGTATCGGCACCGCCAAAAGCCTTCTGACACGGCTTGACTCCATCGCCATATCTTGAGGATGAGGACACGGCCAGGTGCGGTTTTCTAAGACCATTTGTTATTTTTTGTCTTCACTTCAATTCAGCGCTCACAGCACTATTTAGTGCCGTTTATTCCAACCGTTATAATAGTCACACAGCAGGACGCCTCTTTGCCCTCCCCTCCTGCGATGCGTTGCCTTCGATTTTTAATGCGAGAAGAGGTCAGCACTCTCTTCCTTCTATGTACACACGAACTACATAGCGCTATCCACTAGGCCAGAGGCGAAAGCGAGAAAAAAACTCACTTTGCAAGAGAAGCTCAGTTATGCCGGGATTCGAACCCCTGATTGACCCGACCTCTAGAAGGTTTCGAGGCCACACACTAGACCACCGGGACGACCGCAGTCTGTGCGAAGAAAAAACAATATACGTCAAGAAAGAAACATGCTGCTGTAAAAACGCTGCGTACACGCGGTACGGAACTTGACAGAGGCATGATGAGAATACCTACGTATGTACACGTACCCCGCAAGGAATACGCGAAAAGTTGATCCCCGCTCTACAAACGTCTTCGGTTGAGCCGAAGCTCGCAAATACTGGTTTCGATTTTGACCGACACATCAAATCGCTTTTCATGCGGGGACCACCACAACTCACCCTGCCCGTCAACACAGAGTTTCTGGCCGCCCCGAGAGAAGAATTAACAAATACTGGTTTTCGATTTTGACCGACACATCAAATTGCTTTTCATGCGGGGACCACCACAACTCACCCTGCCCGTCAACACAGAGTTTCTGGCCGCCCCGAGAGAAGAATTAACAAATACTGGTTTTCGATTTTGACCGACACATCAAATCGCTTTTCATGCGGGGACCACCACAACTCACCCTGCCCGTCAACACAGAGGTTCTGGGCGCCCCGAGAGAAGAATTAACCACGACGGTGAAACGGGCGTCGTCATCCCCGTCTGTGAACGGAGCAGAACCATATTTGCCAAACACATACCGAAACCAGCAAGAATCTTTTTGAATAGTGTTGGGGATGGACGGGCGGGAAGGCAGATAACGCATTGTGAACTGCCTTTCTTGCACACCAAACAAAACAATCCAAAGGTAGCGGCTGCAACCCTTAAAAATAGAAGTAACTACTGTATCACATGTGTCTTGGCTTCAGATTCGCTCGCATTGCCCCGATGTCGTTGCAAAACCCTCAAACGTGTACCGGGCTGCTGCGCGCGCTGAAATGTCTTCGCTGCAGTTTTCGCAGGAGGTGCAACCGTTGGCTACGTTGTCGCCATGTACCTCAGCTTGCGGTGGGGTGATGTCGGTGGTGTCGCCGATCGAGTTGTGACATCCGCAAACACAGTTGATTGTGTTGCCATTGATGCCGCCGACCCGGTCGTTGACGTCGTTGTCATAATCGTCACCACCGTCAGGGCACCCGAGTAGCCGGTGGAACACGAAAGCGAAGAATGTAATCGCCGCCGCGACGGTGCTCAAGATGACTATCAGTGCCTTGGTCCAGTTGGTGGCGTCACCGACGACGTCTACGTCGCCTGCGCCGTTTAGGGGGGCGTCGTAAAAGTCGGGGAACCCCGGCGTCACCGTAGGACCCACAGTGGGTGGAGTGGTGCCCGGTGTGTTGTTGGTCGTGTCTGAAAAGGGAGTTGCGTTGGGCAGCCATGGACGCAGCGGCGCCGTGAAAGGAAACCAACCCCAGAACATGGCACATATTCCACGAACCACGGGATTTCTAGGAGCGACTGCAGGAACACGAGTGCGTTTGGTGTGGCAGGGGAATTGGATAATCATACGCGGTTTTGGGGGTGCCCGGTGCAAGCAGGCCATTGGGAGCCGGACACGAAGCCTCGTCGATGGTCCTGGAACGGAGCGCCGCACCAAATAATACACAAAAACTCTCGAATGCCGATATCCCAGCCGCATAGGTGCCGTCAGCGCATGATAGTGCCGTGATCTCGGCGAATGTGTCTGGATTTCCTTCTTCGGGTCTGCGTTGCTCATCACGGCAAACGAGGTAGGGTGGGCGGCAGGAGAAGATTGAGTCGGTCAAATTAGCGTACAAGAAGGTCTGCCGATCAGGTGTGAAACACCAATCGTGGCAAACCCGACATCGCCACGCATGCTACGGAGCTCCCAAGCAACAGAGCGAGCACGTGCAGGGTATCCTTACATTCGATATTACCAGATCCTTCCACCCCCGCCAGTATGGTAGATCAGGCGGCGCTACTGTCCACGCGACTTCACGGATATAGTCCGAGGGATTTACCGGATGGTTTGTCCTCGTTGTAGCAGAAAAAGTTAGCGTTCGCTAAATACTCGTCATCCTCGTTCATACTCGGAGTTAGAGATACTTCCGTCAACCCGCCGGTGCAATCCACATTGTGATACCAGCCGCCGCAACCGAAACATGCCCCACAGACTTTGCTTTCTCCGTCTGAACACCAGAGGACGAACCCCACGAACCCCACGGTGTCGATGGACACGTGCACCTCTCTGGCGTAAGCGCCTTCGGCGCAATCAAACCTGTTTTCGCCACCGAATTTGGTCCCAGTTACGGACGCCGTTTCCGTCTGGTAGTACTGGCCGGAAACCCATGTTACTGTCAACCAACAACTAGAGGAGCCCACCTCTAAATGAACCAGACGTTTTGACCGCGCGGAGAACCATCTGCCGGTGAGTGGGCAAAGCATGGCGAGAACGATTTGTGACGTTCACATCCGGTCAGCGCAAACGCTAGCCATCTAAGCGCGCGTGGAGAAGAACCAGGAGAGAGAACGTTTCGATTTTCCCTCTCTCATATCGCGGCCGTGCAGAGATCATCCTCAAGTAAGTGCACAACGAGAGACGGAGTTCCCCGCTATGGACGCAAGTCTGAGGATGTTCAGGCGACTCTTTCGGAGATGGGGCATTGGACAGAGCCGAACATGGGCGAATGCAGCAAATAACGATCGAGGATGCTGGCTTTCCGACAACGACATCCGTGTCTATTCGGGAATCATTTACTGTACGGAGACCTCGCCTTGAAAACGATAGTGAATAGGTTGAGTTTGGTCCGTGTTTCTCGTCCAGTCATTTCTGGCTGTTTACATGCATCAAGGGGGCACAATCACGAGTTTCAGGTTCGCCTGTGGATTAGAGATACCAGATTTGAAGCTTCTATACGAAGAAGCATGCACCATCTCGACCTCATGCGAGGACTTGTTCTGGTAGCTGAACGTAAGCATCGGGGCGAATTCTGATAAACGTCCGACCCTTGGGTACTGGGTTCACTAGGGTCAAGGATTGGCCCGCCGCCCCCAAATGGGGCGGGCGACCGTAGCGAGACGGATGGCGGTGAGGGTTTGGGAGGAAGGGAAGTATGAGAAGAAGACATAAGACGACCGTTCTCTATTAGTCTATATATACAGGTGACAACCAAAGAATAAAAGTCAAAATACATATAGTCCACAGCGGAGGGAGGTGTTGGAATGGGGTTGCGAGGCTTTCCCAAAAGGTATCACTTTGGTGTAGATACTGTACCATCTTCCGTCGTGGAATGACAAACAGTTTTCTTGCTAATTTCGCGATCCACGGGGTGAAACATCTTGGTCATCTCCGGTTGTCTAGTGGGCATAGCAATCTATTGTACAACAGAGGCGACCAAATATATTGCAGTCGATTTTTTTTCCACGCACAACCCTCCATCAATGGTGAATCGAGTAAACTCTGCGCTGCAAATCCAACGCCAGACGCTCTCGGTACTCCATGTTCGTGTGTTTGGGTACGGACTGGTCAGATCTGCCTGCAACAACAGAGGGCACGCAGATGGGGCAAATGTATACCTTGAAATAGTTGCATGTGCGGGGACCCCTCGAACTCCAAAGCGGGCTTCACTTCTCCCTACTCCCCTTGCGTGTCCAATACAAGAGATAGAACGTCTCCCCCATCCAAGTAAAGGACATATACGAACACACTAGTGTCAGTCCCTCGAGGGAGAGTCCATTAGAAATGTCAGGTAGCAAAGATGGGGGTGACTCCTCCAGCGACTCTGCGGCGGAAGACAGAAAGAGGTCAAGAGAAGAGCTCGTGGCCCTGAGGACGCAAGTTAACTCGCTGACGGATCAGACGGGCCAGCTAATGTCGCTAGTGGAAGATACCATGAAGACAAGCAATAAGGAGGAGCCAGCTGGCACCATGGAGGGTGCCGCTGATCTCGGCGATGCTAGGGAGAGCGCCGCCGCGGAGTCCACGAACGCCGAAGTAGGGGCACCGTGGACCGGGAGTGCGCAGGACGGGAGGTACCTGCGCGAACCTGTTCGAGAGTGTGGCCCATCAGGGCGACACAGCGGCGAAGCAGGGGGCTTTGTCCCCCAAGAGGTGAGAGTAGCCGCTGCTCACCACCAAGATTATAGTAGTGCCATGGAAGATGGTGGTGCTGCTGTTGGCTTTGGATACGGAGCCACAACCCCAGCGACGGGGTACCAAAGTGTGCGGTACACTTCTCCTCCGTTCAGCGGGAAATCGAAAGATTTCAACGAATGGCTAAATGATTTCCGCATTGCAGCTAATGGCGCAAACATGTAGGAACAATTTGAAGAGAGCGGGAGCTTGGAGATTCCCGTCAACAGTGGAAAGAGCAAGTTTTCGCTGTCACAGCAGTACCGGAGCGAGCAAGTAGAGCTCGCATTCCACGCGTGGAACTTCCTGTCGCACGCGTTGAAAGAAAAAGATCGGAAAATCATGAAGCAGCAGAGACGCCCCAGGGAGCTCTTCGTGAGCTCAAGGCCGTACACGACCCTGAATCATCTGTACAGCCGTCAGAGGACATCAAGTCCCTGACGTCGACCAAGATCTCCGGAGGTGAAAATCCCCAAAGCACCCTCAATGAGATGCTCCAAACCGCAAAGTCCTCAACCGAGAAAGGACTAACTGTCAACGAAAAGTTCGTCCTTCACCTCTTCCTGGATGCCCTTTCGGACGAGTATGTCATGACAAAGCACAACCTGCGACACGCGAAGGAGTTGACGCGGACCAGTGTGCTAAAGGAAGTAATGATCGAATACAAGGTGATCAAGGACAAGCTGGAGCAGGGGAAAGGAAAAGGGGCGAAGGGTGCAGAGCAAGCGTACTTCGCCGACGGTGAGGGCCGCAGGGAGCGGTACTCAGGTAGGAGCCAGGGGCAAGGTCGTGGTCGTGGCGGCGGCGGTGGCGGAGACTTTAAGTTCCCCGGGCCGGTGCTTTAGGTGTGGACATCATGGACATTAAGCGATCGGCTGCACTACCAACGAGAAGGACTTCGTGCCGTGGTATGTGCGCTGCGAGGGGTGGGGCCACACCAAAGAAAAGTGCGCGACGGAGGAGGCCGTCCTAGCGCAAGTGGTGGAGCATGAGAGCGACGTGGACTCCGTGGAAGACCAGGCGTTTTTTGCCGTGGCAGTCCCCCCGGGCCGAGTGTGGTACCGTTGGTGAAGTAGGTCTAGTGGGGGTTGTGGAACAAGGCCAGGCGGTGTACGTGGCCGACACAGCGGCCACGTGCTCCATGTTCCGATGTGCAGACAACTTCGTGAACTACCGTGAGCGTAGCGGTTGGGTGAAGGGGATCGGAGGCGACAAGGCCCCCGTTCCTCTTCTAGGATACGGAGATGTGACCTTAGTCCTACAGACGGAAGATGGTGGAGTACCCGTACCAGTACTGAATGCTGCCCATGTACCAGAGGCCCCCTACAACCTCCTCTCGCTGTCTTCGTTGGCGGAGGAGGGCCACACGTATTCGGGGATGAAGGGGGGTCTCACGCTAACCACGAAAGCCGGGGGGAGGTGTGGTTCCCCCTGACTGGAAAGCTGCTGACCCAACGAGGCTATCAAATAAAGCCAACGC
>CACKRE030005224.1:223678-240438 GCA_902602495.3 Ectocarpus sp. CCAP 1310/34
TACCTCTCGCAGATGACGAGGAGGGCGGGGAGGGCGAGAGCAGAGCGGATGCATCACGCCAAGGTTGGGGGTGGTAGAGACACTCAGAGAGTGAGTCCGACCTCGACGTGATAGAGGCTCGTGGACCAGAGCAAGCAACGCCGTTTGTGCGCGAGGAGGCGCCGACGGCACCCGGCAACGGGATTCCGGGGAACGGAGGCAGCCTTCCCCCGTCACCCCCTTCGGGAAGGGGCGAATTCGGCGGAGGCAGTGACAGCCCCACCGACAGCAGCAGCAGCAGCAGCAGCCCGAGCAGCAGCAGCAGCAGTGACGCCGGCGGTGCCGGCGGCTCGGGCGGAGAAGAGCCGGCGACCTAGGTGGGGACGGCGGTAGCGATGGTGATCCCGGCGACTCCGAGAACCTCGAGGAGTTGAGGTATGATCCACCCAACGACCGCTACCCCCGCGGGCTAGAAGGGAAGAAACTCTTCTGTGGCGCCTCGAACGCTGGCCCGCTGCGCCATGGGCTTGAGAGTGGCCGCACGCGGAAGCAGACCCGGGAGATGCAAGGTGCCGGGGAGATGCCGGGGCCTGGAGAAACACCAGACCCGGAAGAGGCATTGCTGGCGACCATCCTGGAAACCGGCGGAACATGGACTGTTGAGGACTACATCTGCAACTCGCTTGTGAAGGAGCAGTGGGACGAGGAGCAGACACGCCGTATGGAGAAGATGTACAGGCGCGAGATGCAGGCGNCCCGGGAGATGCAAGGTGCCGGGGAGATGCCGGGGCCTGGAGAAACACCAGACCCGGAAGAGGCATTGCTGGCGACCATCCTGGAAACCGGCGGAACATGGACTGTTGAGGACTACATCTGCAACTCGCTTGTGAAGGAGCAGTGGGACGAGGAGCAGACACGCCGTATGGAGAAGATGTACAGGCGCGAGATGCAGGCGGTGTTGGGCCCGGAACAGCAGGCGTTCGGGGCCGAGGTCGACGCCAGCGGGTCTTCGCAACCACTCCCAGACCCACAGCTAAGTATGACCTCGCCAATCGGGCAGAAGCCGAGCGATGTGGGAGCAGTACCGATGATGTACAAGGATGTGATGTGTTCCAAGTACAAGGTGTTCTGGGAGGCGGCCATGAAGAAAGAGATAGATGGCCACGACAAGACTGGAACCTTTACCAAGGTCAAGGAGCTGCCGGAGGGGCGCAAGGCCATAGGTTCAAAGTGGGTCTTCTCTTGGAAGACGAATGAGAAGGGCCTGATAGTCGACGTCAAGGCCCGTATGGTTGCGCGGGGTTTCTCTCAAACCCCCGGCATCGACTTCCACCACTCATCCTCAGCGTGTCCGTCTGCAGCATCTATCAAGACGGTGATTGCCGTAGCCACTGAAAAGGGCAAGAAACTCGCTCACTGGGATGTGAAGCAAGCTTTCATCCACGCTAAGCTAAAAGAAGAAATATACCTCAGGTTCCCGGAAGGCTGTGGTAGCATGTTCGGCAAGGCGGTCAAGGTTGAGCGTGCCCTGTATGGCCTAAAGCAGAGTGGCCGTGAGTGGGGGTTTGAAGCTGCCGATGCCCTCATCGAGAATGGATACGAGCAGTGCAGGGCTGACCCGTGTGTCTTCCGGAAGCTGGTGGATGGAGAGGTCGTAGGTCTCATCGTCATCTACGTTGATGACATCTTAGTGGCGGCAGACGAGGGAGAGCGAGAGGAGTTGTTCGCTTCCTTCAACAAGAACTTTCCGGTGAAAAATCTGGGGGAGTGTGCCTGGTACGACGGGTGTGCTATCGCCATGCGGGTCGAAAATGGTATCACCAAGCTGTCCCAGACAGCATAGATGGAGAGTATGCTGCAGCGGTTTGATGTGACCACGACCGCTTTCACCCCTGTTGCCACCGATGCCGACCTAGGGCCGAAGAGAAATGACGAGCCCGCGGTGGATAAGCCTGTGAGGGAGGCGATCGGATGCCTGATGTGGACGAAGCTGACGAGGCCAGACATCGCCCTGCCTCTGAACAAGCTCCAGAAGATCGCCCACTCACCCACCGGGAGGATATGGAACGCGCTTGTGCGGATCATGTCCTACCTGAACTTTACGAAGGACTTCGGCATCACCTACGTACGTGGGTCAGGACTAGACCTAAACGTGTTTGTCGATGCCAGCTACGCTGACAACAAAGTAGACAGGCGTTCTACGACCGGGCTAGCTGTGACTGTAGGTAGTACCGTAGTGTGCGCATCCACCAAGACGCAGCCAGTGACGGCTCAGTCGACCTCGGAAGCAGAGCATATGGCAGCCGGGGAGGGCGTGAAGGAGGCGTTGCTTGTGCGTGGCGTTCTGTCGTTCATAGCGCCCGGGACGAGTGGGGCGAAGATCAAGATCCTTGAGGACAACCAAGGGGCTCTCGCCTTAATCGAGAACCCGTTCAGCTCAGCGAGGAGCGAGCACATCGACGTGCGGTTCCATTTCATTCTCGAGCTATTCAAGTCGGGCAAGATCACTGCAGAGTATGTTCCGACTGGAGAGCAGCACGCCGACATGCTGACCAAGGTCCTTGGCAGAGAGAAGTTGGAGTACCACCGGAAGGCTCTGATGAACCTACCGATGTAGTGTTCTCTTGTTCTGTTTGGTTTATGTGGTGGTTTTAGCACTTGGCATATATGACCATGGTACGTCACGCAGGAAGCGTTGTGCCGGGGCGTCACCCGCGGCTGGAGCCTGGAAACGCGTGACCGGTTCAATCTGTCCTGCCTTGGTCTTGTCTTGGAAGTGCGGCCTTTGGAATCCTCCGTGATAGCGACGGTTTTCTATAGTAAGGGTGTTAGACGAGGGTTTTTGATCCGGTTGGCCGGGTTTTTCCTCGAGCCTGTTGTTGTTTTGAGTCCCTTTGGTAGATCAGGGGTATCCATGCCCCACGTTAGGTTTGCCATTCGCGTGCAAACCGGGGAGGGTGTCCGTGTGTTTGGATACGGACTGGTTAGATCTACCGGCAACAACAGAGGGCACGCAGATGTGGCATTTTGTTTTTTTTTCTCCCATCATTGGACTCTGTCGTCTGCCCCTCTGGCCCCTATCCTCCACTTCTATTAGCTAGACGACCCAACCGGGGTCATATAGGAGCGGGGGGCTGGACCCCCTCCTGCGGTTCCTGCCTGAGGTATTTTTATCGCGAGAACAATACCTTCCCTCGCTGCTTACGAAGTCGATTATGGTTTACTAACAACGAGCTTTGCAGCGCGTCGCTTTCATCCTAGACCAGGACTTATTTAGTGAGAAAAAACTCACTCTGCCGGAACTCGAACCCACGACCTGGCCCTTAGCAGGCTGCGAGGTTACCCACTAGACCACCGGGGCGACCGGTGTGTATGTACACCTTGAAATGGTTGCATGTGCGGGGACCCCTCGAACTCCAAAGAGGGCTTCACTTATCCCTACTCCCCTTGCGTGTCTAATACAAGAGATAGAATGTCCCCTTCCAAGTAAAGGACATATACGAACACTCCACAGCAACTCAGTAGAGGTTCGACGCTCTCTGCCATGGGACACTGTACCATGACGAATCATGAGAATATTCACATCGTGCCCCACCAGACCCAGTAAGGTGCCATGAGTAATGTCATGACGTGACCCAAGGGGAGCAAATAAACAAAACCATATGTTACGAAACCTACCAGACGATAGAGATAAATCCTAGTTTTTCATGCAGAGGGTACACTTCATGCACGTGGGAAAGACAATTCACGTAGGCCCTGGGCGAGCTTGAGCGTACCGCAGCCGATATTAGCATAGCAGAGGTTGAAGGAGGGTTGGGGTTAGGGTTAGGGTTAGGGAGGAGAACGAAAGGGAGGTGGGGAGGAGGGGGGAGTAGGAGGGAGGGCGAAGTGCGCGCTCGACGCGAAAGTGCTCGAAGAAGCGTGTGTGTTGTTTTGTTGAGGGAGGTGGAGGGGCTTGGGGAAGCGAATAATAAGTGCAACGCACGGCAAATCGTAATAGTGTACGGGTGTTGCACGTGGCGAAAGTGATGCCATCACCGTGGCTTCAGCGCCGGCCTCTCTCCGGTATTTTTCGGCTTGATAAGCTTGGATTGATGATGTTTTGAACCATGGTTTATTATGTGTTAGTTGGTTCTGGCGGATCATTTGTTTGTGTTAGTTTGCCATAATCGCCTAAGGTCAAATGTTGCGGACTTGTCGCAGAAGAATTGAGAAGTTCTGAGCTACCGCGTTTCGTATTTCCTTCCCCTTTTTTATTGTCGCGGAAAACCATGATGGTGGTCGAGTTGACCATTTTGTGTGGGGTCGAGAGCCCTCATTCCGCAAAAGGGGATAACTGCGCCACGTTGTGTAGTCCGGCCAAGCACCATCGAGGCAGTTGAACAATGCGTTTATCTGTCTCTGTAGATGAAAGCACCAACCCCATCGTCTATCGTCTACGGCATGCACGGTAATGAGTACCCCCCTCACTTCCCAGGAGAAGTACGGCCGCCATGTGGGCTGGAAAGTAAGTGGACTGAAACGCCTGGAATTCCTATCGATAGGATAGATACGATGGGGAAAACCTAATGTAAGCCACCTTTGGCATAGCATAAAGGAACCATTGACCATCAGTGATCGGGCCTGTAGGCACGACGGCTATCTGGTGGTAAAATCGCCGCCCGTCCATGTGGCAGGATGGACACCGGGAGGTAGATATGATGTCCGTATGGTAGAAATTGGGTTAAAGTTAGGGAACGTTTGGAGTCCTTGATGCAGCAGCTTCTACTGCCGGGTACGTGGTAACAACGCCTCTGCCTTGAGTCGATGACTTGTAGTCAATGAATCTTATGCACAAACGACGAACCCTTTGAGGCTCGCCTCAAATGTGTACGAAGTCCAGCTCCATCGTGCCCTATCCCACACTCCAACACTAAAGCCAGGCAGCATGGGATGCGGTGCTAACAGAAACGATATTGTTTTCATTCGAGTTCAAGGCTACGACGTATCAGCTAGGCCACATTGCGTGTCCTACACTTGGTGACTTCTGCGACACAATGATAGGAAGAGCCGGCTGCAAATACCTGGCGTAATAAAGCGGGCAGCGAGTAACGAAAAAGCCCTACGCTGTGCCGTGCACCATTAAGGTGTTCTGCTCAGCGCGGATCAACCGCACATGGTAACTATCGGTGCCGAGGGCCTGGTAGCGACGGAGTGGTCGTGTGGGTACCATACCACCGCCTGGGATAGTATGTGCTTCTGTTCGCATGACGGGTGACGAAAAAGAGGCACAGTACCTGAATCAACAGGTGATCGATGGAAAGGTTTTCGCAAGAGGTGCAGAACCCCCCCTAACTCTACGATGTGAAAATAAAAACTGTTGCCAACGCCTGATGCAGGGATAAGGGTACGTTGGAAACGTTTGGCATGCTGCTGTACACGTTCAAAGAGGGATGGCGGTGAATCGTACGATCATTGTGCGCATTGTGGTGAGGGCATACCAATACTTAGAGCGGGAAGACGTAATCGTGGCATTTTTCGCCCCTACAAGAGCCCCCCCTCCCCCATCACCTATTCGGGCTGGAGGCGTGAAATCGGAGTTTCCCCCCCGGGAGCAGACCGTATTTCCCCCCCCTTCTTCGATTCTAGCACGTTGGCACCCGTCTTAGGTCAGCCGGCTGTGAAGGCATTCGAGAACAAATTTCCACACAGTGACGTGCACGAGGAGAGATTACGATGGTTCGCACAAAATGGTAGGTTATGTGTCGGCGAGCAGTCAAAAGCGCTGTAACACTCATGTAACGAGGAACACACACATGGAAGAATAGCCAAAAAACAAAAATAGGTACTTGGCTTCGATCGCTAGAATATACTCAAGCCTAACGATTTCACCACTACATCAATTGGACTGACGAGCCCAAGTCGACACATGAAAATACAAGCAGCCCACAGCGGCATGGGAATAACTGCTTGTCGGCACCACGTGTCGATCTCCTGGCCTGAACGAAGAGTATGTGTGGACTCCGATAATCGCTATTAAAGTATGCCACAAGTTACGGCTGGGTATGAAGTTTGAGACGCACGTCGTCGTGCAACTAGATGCCTCACTCCCGCGGGTCATTTGTGATATTTCGTCAACAGGTAGCTTTCGTGAGCAAGCGGTGACATGTTCATAAGCAAACTACTGGGCACTTCCACTTGCGGCTCCTCCTTGGCAAGACCCCAAAAGAATGCCGGTACTCCTCCCCCCCCAGTGAAGATATCCCAAATAAGGAAGGAGGTTTGCATTAGACTAGTGCAAGATATTTCAGCGATTCGGCATCTTCGCATTCGTTGACAATCGTCAGAGAGACGCCATTGATAGGTGGTATGATGAGCTACGACGAGTATAGTTTCTTGAGATAATGCATTGTTTGATTCTTGGATAGTAGCCAAAACGAAGGATTCTTTATTCCCTGCGGATGGAGGTTATTGGGCATGTATCGGGTACAAATGAAGTCAACTCGACACCCTCCAACGAGACGCTAACATCACGCAACCACCCCCATTCATCCGTCTTGGCCAAGGCCGTTGTGTGGGGGGAATTCCACAAGGCGCCTACGTGGGTCTTGTATCGGCGTCGACGCGACACTCGGTGAACCCACCCTCCATGATAGTATAGAAATTGTACAAGAATATGCTTGGGGACACAAGAGCACCATTCGCTGCACGTGTGGTCTTCCGCACTTTACGGTTTTCCCACACGACCCATGGGAAGCCCATGGACGGCCAATGAGAGCCCTTCAACCGAATCGGTGTACTTCTAAACAATGGATTATCTGCTTTGGAACGGGCAATATAGCGGCAAAAAACCTTAACGCTAGCCGTAACCGTAACCCCAAGCCCACACGATCTTTGCAGCATACGCCAATCATTTATCGCGTGAGACTGTTTTGGTGATGTATTAACTTCACGAGACGTAGACGACCGTCCTTCACACGGACGACAAAGGGAGTGCTCAAAGAGCGGCTCCCACAGTAAGGAAGGGCCCCGTGAATCATCGCGGTGCCACTTCCAAACGCCAATCTTACCAGTCTGCGTGACACCAAATCATCCAGCACATGTATCCAACACCAACGTTTGCAGACCCACGAACACCCTCCCTGGTTCTTCACGCAAGTGACTAACCATCAATGGGGCAAGAACGCGCCTGGATAAATCAGAAAATAGCAACATGGTACTATATGGAAGGGAAACCCGGCGTCCGGGCAAAACCCCGAAAAAAAAAAAACTACCACCACAAAAACTGTCGCTATCACAGCGGATCACAACGGCTGCACTTCTTCGAAAGTTCAAGGCGAAGACAAAAAAGCGAGGAACTACGTTCCCCCGGACTATAGTCTCCCAACGCCCCCTACTCCTACCATTGGTACGCAGACCGCAACAGTTATGCGCCTTTCCCCGCATGGAAAACATGACCTCTCCCAAGTGCTAGAAACTGCTACAGCTACTCCGGCAAATTCATCAACTTGCGCCGGTGGTACTGCAGGCTAGCCCTGCTAAGGGCCTTGGGTTGGAGGTCCGCGTGTTGCTCCGTTGTCGGAACAAATTTGACTGAAATATCCCCCGACCTAAACAATCCGCGGATGAAATGGAACCTCACGTCGATGTGTTTCGTGCGACCTGAGCGGAGGGGGTTCTGCACCAACGCTGTGGCCCCCTGGTTATCCTCAAGGACCAGCATGCTTCTACCACTGGTCTCTGGGACAACAAACGAAAGTACCGCACGCACAAACAATGCCTCCTTAACGCCCTCCCCGGCAGCAATGTATTCGGCTTCCGGCGAAGACAAAGACACNAGCCCTGCTAAGGGCCTTGGGTTGGAGGTCCGCGTGTTGCTCCGTTGTCGGAACAAATTTGACTGAAATATCCCCCGACCTAAACAATCCGCGGATGAAATGGAACCTCACGTCGATGTGTTTCGTGCGACCTGAGCGGAGGGGGTTCTGCACCAACGCTGTGGCCCCCTGGTTATCCTCAAGGACCAGCATGCTTCTACCACTGGTCTCTGGGACAACAAACGAAAGTACCGCACGCACAAACAATGCCTCCTTAACGCCCTCCCCGGCAGCAATGTATTCGGCTTCCGGCGAAGACAAAGACACGATTCTCTGTGTCTTGCTACCATGGCTGACTACGGTACCTCCAACCGTCGTCGCCAACCCTGACACCGAACGCTTATCCTCCGTGTCGGCGTAGCTAGCGTCTACGTACACGGCCAGCCCTAACCCCGATCCCCGTTGGTAGGTGATGTCGAGGTCCCTTGTCCCTTTCAAGTAGCCGAGGATCTTGTGGGTGGCATCCCAGTGCCTCTTCGCCGGGGCGTGGGCGTGGCGCGCCACCGCAGGCACGGCGAACGAGACGTCTGGACGCGAGAACGTTGACACCCACATCATGCTGCCGATAGCCTCCTTCACCGGCCACTCCCCTCCCTTCTCGTCATCTCGCCTCGGTCCTATGGGGGATTCACTTAGCTCGTGGGACGCCAGAGCCGTCTCGAAGGCGTCTGGCGAGTTGAGCATGAGGTCCACCGTACCCAGCAGGAANGTCGACGTGGTAGATGCGGCGACGCTCGCGCCCTCCCTGCTCCAGGGGGCGCCATCGCCAGCGTCGCCCGCGCCCGACTCCTGGGGCGCGGCCTGCGGCGCCGCCGGTGCTACCCGAGCGGGCGGCCCCGCGGGCCCCGGGGCTTCCGTCGTGCCCAGGTTGAAACCTGGTCCTCCATCCACAGGTTCTCCCATTATCGTCCCTCCACCTTGGCTCGACGCGCCCTCCCCAACCTCGTCCTCAATTCGGCTCCAAAAACCAGCCACTCTATGATGGGGATTTGCGGTACAGGCGCTTCCATTTCGTGCTGTCCGCGGGCGATGAAAACTTTGGGGCAGAATAAAAGGGGTACGCGGGACGAGGCGTATCAAAGGAGGGGATGCAGCATAGGCGCTCCCCACAACCAATGAAAATTCACGCACAGAGATGAACCAGTATCTGGCGTGTCGGTTGAACTGAAGGGGTACACAGGACCAGGTGTATCAGATGAG
The DNA here is from genome assembly GCA_902602495.3 of Ectocarpus sp. CCAP 1310/34. NCBI lineage: Eukaryota > Phaeophyceae > Ectocarpales > Ectocarpaceae > Ectocarpus > Ectocarpus sp. CCAP 1310/34. The sequence continues at coordinate 232,714 of CACKRE030005224.1, forward strand.
GGGATGCAGCACAAGCGCTCCCGGCAGCCGATGAAATCTCACGCACAAAGGTAAACCAGTATCTAACGTGTCGGCTGAAGAGAAGGGGTATGCAGGACCCGGTGTATCAAATGAGGGGATGCAGCACAGGCGCTCCCCGCGGCCGATGAAAACTCACGCACAGGGGTAACAGTATCCAGCGTGTCGGCTGAAAAAAAAGGGGGTACACAGGACCCGGTGTATCAAAAGTTGCAGACACCGGCGCAGGTAAAATTGTGCTGGCGTCAAAATGAGGTGGAAATGGGGCGGGGAGGACACTGTTGTAGATGACATCTCCGTTGTTGCTGCAGATAGGTGTGGACCCATGTACCAGATGTATCACCTTGTGTGCGTGAGGTGGAAATGGGGAGGGGAGGACACTGTTATCCTGCTGTAGGTGACATTTCCGTTGTTGCTGCAGGTAGGTGTGGTCCCATGTACCAGATGTATCCACCTTATTGAGCGATTCGCAGTAGCAAGGCGTCTCCACAATCTATTTCAGTGTTTATCTTGTAGAAGGGGAGAAGCCCCGTGATGAGAATCACTATGTCTTGTAGGAGGAAAGGAAGCCTCAGCAATGATAAGTTCTCGATCCAGTAGATAGTCAGGGGTGTTTTCCGCGAGCGTTGAATGAAGGAGGTATTGCGTGTGGCGTTCCACTCGCAGCAAAGAGTAGAGGAGGTTATCGTAAGACATGATGGACCACAGTTTTCGTCGAGTGAGGGAGAGCAGCCATATCGACGCGTGCTGTATGGTGGCTGATGAGATTTGACGTTGTTTTTTCTGAGAGTCGAAGAGTTGTGTGTCAGCAGGCTGAAGTTTGGATTTCTGAGAGTTGGAGAAAGAGTTGTATGCAAGAAGGCTTATCATGCTTGATGTGTTTGACAAAACAGTTGTTCCAGGACGATAGCATATACCACCGACCCCGGGGACGTTTTCATTCGTAGACGGCGCGGCGCGCCAGAGAGGGGTGGGGAGAGGCCATGAGGGAAGAGTTTGAAGGGCACTTAAGCAGCAGGAGACGACGCTGGTGGGCGAGCTCCGGGAGTGCCTGGGGTGCTCGACGGCGAAGGCGCTTTCCAAGCCCATCCCCAACAAGACGTCGACCCGAGCATCGCTGCCTCCCATCGCAGAGGAGGAAGAGGAATTCGCGACTGAGGAGGACGAGGTTGGGGAGGGCGCGTCGAGCCGAGGTGGAGGGAGGACAATGGGAGCACCTGTGGACGGAGGACAAGGTTGGAGGACAAGGTTCTCCCATTGTCCTCCCTCCACCTTGGCTCGACGCGCCCTCCCCAACCTCGTCCTCCTCATTCGCGAATTCCTCTTCCTCCTCTGCGATGGGAGGCAGCGATGCTCGGGTCGACGTCTTGTTGGGGATGGGCTTGGAAAGCGCCTTCGCCGTCGAGCACCCCAGGCACTCCCGGAGCTCGCCCACCAGCGTCGTCCCTTGCTGCTTCGCCGTGGTCCTCAGCAGCACCTCGTGGGAGTGGCCGTGCGCGCAGTGGAAATCGTTGATGTCAACGGGGGTGCTGGGCGCTNTGTCAACGGGGGTGCTGGACGCTTTCGCGTTGCCAGGAGCGATTGCGGCATAGGCATGTTCGGTGTGTGTGCGGAAACCGTTTTAGACGCACAGGTTACCGCATCGGGGGAAGTACACCGACTTCCCCTCCTCTTTCTCCAACTCCAACTCGTGTTTTTCTAGGGTTTTGGTTTTGAACCCGTCGTCGAAGAGGGACGTCAGAGACTAGTCTAATCGAGGAAAGTGTGCAACCCGTTTCAAGATCAGGTCTGTTGTCCCGTCGCGCGAGCTAAGAGTGACCGTTACGTCGCCGTACCCTACAATAGGGAAGGTTGGTCCGGCGGCGACGCGCACACGTCGATCACACTCCTGATATCGGACGAACCCATCTGAGTTCGCGAACATGTGGGTGGTAGCGCCGGTATCGGCAACATACCTACCCCTCCTAGCCTGCTCTACTCCCCCTCGACCAACGACTTTGTGACACTCGCCTGAGATGCCACCGACCACCAGCGCCTCTTCTGCCACGCCCAGTGCTGTGGCGTCCACAGACGCCCCCCCCGCCGGCACTTCCACCACGAGCACCACCTCCTCGGTCGGGCACTTGCTCTTGTCGTGCCTGTAGCCCTTGCATGTAGCCCTTGCATATCTCACATCGCACGGGCTTGCTCTCGGTGCAGTCGGTCACCTGGTGGCCCTTCTTGCCGCATCGGAAATAGCGACCGCGCATGCTACCCGCATCGTCGTCGCCGCCTCCGCCTCCGCCACCAGCCTTCGCGCCATTCCCTCTCCCCTTCTCGTTGCCGCCGCCGCCGCCACCCTTGCGGCGGTCGCCGTTGACGCGGCCCGGCGCTCCTCCCCCACCGCTACCGTCGCTCGCGAGGAGAGCGTGCTCCGCCCTCCGCTGGCCCTTCGAGGCCTTTCTCCCCTCCGGAAGGCTCGCGTGCACCGTGCTAACGATTCTGACGATCTCGGCCCTATCCAGCGCCGTTGCTGTCTCCAACAGNTTCCCTCTCCCCTTCTCGTTGCCGCCGCCGCCGCCACCCTTGCGGCGGTCGCCGTTGACGCGGCCCGGCGCTCCTCCCCCACCGCTACCGTCGCTCGCGAGGAGAGCGTGCTCCGCCCTCCGCTGGCCCTTCGAGGCCTTTCTCCCCTCCGGAAGGCTCGCGTGCACCGTGCTAACGATTCTGACGATCTCGGCCCTATCCAGCGCCGTTGCTGTCTCCAACAGGAACTTCGCTTGTTGGTACTCGGGTGGGAGGGAACCAACGAAGTGGCCGAGTACAAAAGAGTGCGTCAGCGTTGAGCCCTTTTTCGCATAGGCGTGAGTACAGCAGCTCGAGCGAGTACAGGTACTCGATGGGGTTTCTGCTGCTGTGTTTGGGGATCGAGAAGTTGAACAATTGCTTCATGAGAGCTTGTTTCGAGCCCTGCGATTCCGGATCGTAGATTTTGTCGAGTTCCGCGAGAATCTCTTTTGCGGTCTCGCATTTGTTGACGATCGCCTTGTCGGCTTCTCTGACGATGGCAGTGGTCACAATATGGAACGCTTGGAGGCCCCTCTGGACCTCGTCGCTCGTGTGTTGGAGGTGGCACAGCTCCAAGCTTGGCACGTTTGGGTTGCCGACAGGTGCATGTCTCTAGTTGTTGCCGATCAATTGGCCGTCCAGTCCTACAGTCTTGGCCGCTTGGATAAGCGGCTTTCTCCACGAGTCATACCCATGGCCGCGACTCTCCCCTTCGAGACGCGGGGCATTGACTGTTACTCTCTTCATGTGGCTACTACTCCTGCTGTGGCGGTCGAGGAATTCTCCATTTCCTCGAACCACGGGTATCTCACCTGGGGGGTTTTACCCCCTCGCTTCCCCGTAGTCCGTTCCTATGCCCGGGCCCACTCCGGCTGGTCCAACAGGGTTCGCTCCCGATCTGCTGGCCCAGCCGCCTTCCAGTAGCTGCCGTAGTCCTTGCCCACCATCTCTCGCTTGCTGCAAGAGAAATCCCCCGTCACCGCCGAACGACTGCATGGGCTCTTATTGTTGGCCTCGGTGGCGGCAACCCAGCCGCCACTACTGGCTTCATCTGCCGCGACGCTACCAGGCTCCTTCTTCTTTGTCGACTCCTCCACCAGGGCCGCCAATCGCGAAACCTGCAGTTGCAAACTTGCAAGCTCCGCATCACTGCCCTCCTGCACCAGCGGGCGGATCTGTTCTCGACTCGCAGCAGTGCGCCCTTCGTCTCCAGCAGAGCTCATCCCAATGTGGCTTCCCTCGAGGGGCAAAAACTCTAGAGTGTTTGCGGCCTACGCCACTTATTTATCGGGTGAGACTGCTTTGATGATGTATTAACTTCACGAGAGGTAGACGACCGTCCGTCACACGGACAAAAGAGGGAGTGCTAAAAGAGCGACTCCCACAGCAAGGATGGGCCCCGTGAATCATCGCGGTGTCCCCTATCAAACGGCGATCTTACCAGTCTGCGTGACACCAAATCATCCTGCACATGCATGTGCAGTTAGCGCCCGCAATTAAGAAACGGTTATTTCAGGTCCCGCCTTGAATTCTTATTGTGGGCTATAAACTCAGCGTATGTATGTCGTTCAATTTCTCATATCAAGTTTCTTATTTTCGTGCTGCCAAATCCTGCTGAATTTCTTCAATCGGCAGTTTCTTAGTTGATTTTCTCTGCTCACGAGAGCTGGCGGAGAGCACCATCAAAACCGTACAGCAGACAGCATATCGTGGTTCGCAATCTGTCTGGTGTGATGTGCCAGAGCCGGAGCGCCAGAGAGCGCCAGAACCGGCAAGGGGCCGAAGGGAGCGCCGCAAAAAGAACACACTCCCCCCTCGTTGTATAACTAATAATGCACTTGGGAGGGGGGGGGTAGTGGGAGAGGGGGGAAGAGCGAAAGATAGAAGGAGCTGTTGTAGGGTGTTTCAACAGCTCTCAATTCCACCAATACGTTGTTCAATGCGTTCCCATTTCAAACCAAGCTCTCAACTCGAACCACGCCGCCGGGTGAACTGTGCTAACCCTGACTTCCAAGCACTTGACCGCTGGTGTGACTGATGACTCGCTACCTCCCTCAAGGGGCGGGGACGCACACGAAGTCCGCCGTAGGAGAGGCGGCTACCGCGGTCACTGGTGGTGCGGGTGAAAAGCTGTCCCAACCACGTCCACCGCGCACGCCCCCAGCACGTTCGTTTAAACACAAACGTTCACCGGAAATGACCAACGCGTGCCGGTTGGGCGTCAAGACACCGAAAACAGGCGAACAAGATCGACCTCGGACCAGTCAACGCCACAATGATATGGGGATGGAGTGTAGACGCATCGTAGAACGCGTTTTCGTTTGAAGTTGGCGTCTTGTTTGAGAGTAGATGTGACAGATTTGCGTAGAATAGGGTAAGATGTTATCATGAACGGAGATGAAAGAGCTTTTCCAACACGGAGATGTAGCATGGATCAAAGCATTTGTTGGATTTCAACTTTTACAAGCAGACATCAACGCAGTAGTATTTTAGCAAGCTTACGAACGCATATAGGATACCATCAGGATTGTCATTGGTAAGTTGAAGAGGAGATACTTTTACGATGTAAATGACAGTAGAAATAAGTCCTACATATGTTGTTGTACTTCGTATTGGTTTAATATTCATGTAGAGTATGAGACATTAAGTGAAAGTTTTCTGAGGTACATCTGCAATTGTCGGAAGGCAAAAATAAATAAATAAATTGCCTCAGGGATTGATAGCTGTGCTCTCGGAGTACGTGTCGTGCGGTAAGGTGGATGTGTGCGTGTGCGCGCATGAAGTTTGTTTTTTTCAAACGCGAAAAAAAAAACGCACCAAACGGAAAAAGAAAACAGACGAGCTGGACTGCAAAAATTCGTACGAAAAGGCGCGGCGGAACCTCGAAACACATTTATTTTTTTTTAGCGTTTTTTCCCGAGGTGGAATCCGTCTAATGAGCATTTAGACTATTTCTTTAAAAAATGCGTATATTTCTTGATTGCGGGCGCTAACTGTAATGTTCGCAGACCCACGAACACACGATACGTGTTGGGTTGGTGCTGGTGGCTAACTTCTACTAGTAGGTTGATGTGAAGGTGGCTAAGTTCTAGGTTGATATGCTGGTTGGTGGCGAAGTTCTAGGGTGAAGGGCCCACAGCAGTGGGCATTTCATGGGCCGCCCATGGATGGGCCAATCATGAACGAACATGCCCATGGGTCACCCATGAGCAGCCAGCCCATGGCCAGCCCATGGCCATGAAGTACCGATGGGCGGCCCATGGGTAACCCATGGGTGTCCCATGGGCGGTTGAAGAAAGTGTCAGTAGTGTGGGGGGTTGTGCACGCATACATACCCCAAGAGTTTGTGCGTGCGCCCTGTCTTCAGGAGGGCCGGGATTCGTTCCCATGCGTACTCGTTTCCGTTCTCTTTGTTCCTCCAATATTCGTCTATGTTGGAAAGTACCCTCACGCTTTCATTGTTCTTTTTTCGGTCCTAGGCCGTCTTGGACGTGGGGATCACGGCAACGTATTTTTTTGTACATTTGTCTAGGGACTGACTGTGACCAAACGTTTTGGCCAACCAAAAAAGGATCCTGGCCAAACCATGTTTCCCTGTAACTGCCCACGATGGGCAGCCCACTGGTATGCCGAACATGCTTTCCGTGGTGGGCTGCCCTACAATTGGTTGCACAAGTTAGGGTACCCATGGGCAACCCATGGCCAGCCCATGGCGGGCATTGTAGGCTTGCCCGTGGACATGACCATAGGCGGTCCGTCGTGGGCAAAAATGCAGCCCATGGAATGCCCACCATGAGGTAGGTGCCCATGGGCTGTCCATGGGCTGCTCGTGAGCGGGCGGATTATCAAAATTTCGAAAGTGTCGGAGACCCCTAACAGGGGTACGGGTGCGCGTCAACATGAGCAAAAGGAAACGTGATCCGTCAGTGGACAGCAGTGGACTTCCAAACACATTAAGAGTAGAGGCGGGTATTAAAGGCCACGCGGGTAATAAAGGCCATTTTTTAATTATCAGGGGTATCTCCCCACCGAGTTCACGGAGCCCCTTGATCGTTTTTTTGAATTGCTCCGCGCAACCAGACCGAGCTCTCGTTTGAGCACCACAGCGTCGCACGCCAAGCATTCTACCCCGAGATACAGCCGAGGGAGCCACCACAGCTCCCGCTGCTAGCCACCTTCGTCGTTTCCTCGGGATTTCTGGTAAGCATGACCCGGCGCAAGGTGGACGAGGAGCAGGTTCGGAAGGCCTGTGCAGCGATAGATGATGGCATGTCGGTTAGCAAGGCTGCTGAGGTCGTTGGGGTAGGCCGTACGTCCATCGAAGCCACCGCCGTGGCAAGGTGGCCATGAACGCGAAGGTTGGTCCCGAGACCATCCNCGGGATTTCTGGTAAGCATGACCCGGCGCAAGGTGGACGAGGAGCAGGTTCGGAAGGCCTGTGCAGCGATAGATGATGGCATGTCGGTTAGCAAGGCTGCTGAGGTCGTTGGGGTAGGCCGTACGTCCATCGAAGCCACCGCCGTGGCAAGGTGGCCATGAACGCGAAGGTTGGTCCCGAGACCATCCTGAGCAAGAAGAAGAAGAGGAGGATTCGCTGGAAGATATTCTGCTGTTTGCTGCTCGCAACTTCTTGGCTGTGGATCGGGTTCACCTCAGAGATGCGGCGCGACGACTCTGCAACGACGGTCAGCGGATCCCTTTGGGATCCAGACAAGGGTCCGGGGAAAGATTGGCTTGCGGGCTTCCATCGTGGGCACCCACGGGTGGCGGAGCGCTCGACCCACATCTACGAGGCAAACAGGATTACCGAGGACGAGGAGCCTCGCATGGTGCAATTCTACGAGAGATGGGCAGCTCTCCTCGACGAGGTCAAACCGAAGGCCAACCACGTGCACATGTTGTATATGTCCGCGACTTGGAAGGGAGAGACTGAATATCGCTTGTATTAGAAACGCAGAAGCAAGAGAAGAGAAGAAGAATAGTGCNTACCGAGGACGAGGAGCCTCGCATGGTGCAATTCTACGAGAGATGGGCAGCTCTCCTCGACGAGGTCAAACCGAAGGCCAACCACGTGCACATGTTGTATATGTCCGCGACTTGGAAGGGAGAGACTGAATATCGCTTGTATTAGAAACGCAGAAGCAAGAGAAGAGAAGAAGA
>CACKRE030005225.1:0-15637 GCA_902602495.3 Ectocarpus sp. CCAP 1310/34
GTGCCCCCCTCGACCTGTGCATCAGTGAAAGATCAAGCAGTATCTCGACCAATAACAGCTCATCAACCCACTTGTTGGTACTGCTACAATGGCAGACACCGGTAGCCATCCATCAGAAAAGAAAAAAGGGGCGCAGCTTCCTACGCCAAACCTCCCTGACTTCAGAGCAAATACCTCAGCCTAAAACTGCTGTATGGGCTGAAAAAATAATTCCGACATTATCGATCAATTCAGTGTGACCGCGGTGCCTCGCGGGTCATCCATACCAAAATGAGACAACAACAGAATGCCACACCACCATCAATATTCATCATGCAGGGACGCCTCATGCATCTACCTGTACGACGAGTTACTAAGATGAGCATGGGCGACCAGACAAGCAACGTCGAGTTTCGTAGGCTGCCTGCGTAACAGCTACAACCACAAGGGGGCAGCAAGCAAATCAGGAAAAAGCAAGACACACACACGCCCCGAGAAAAAGATGACGTCCAACAATTTCTAACAACAGTTGCATCGTCGGGCATTCGGAGGCAGCTTTCCAGGAAAAAATAACCGATCGCACACAGGGGGAAAGACAGTTTTGATAGACGGCAAAGCAACACGCCGGAATATTTAAAGCGCTTCGTACGCGACGTCCAACTCTTCTACTTCCATCGCGGCCACGGCAACTTCACTTGCCACTTTCGATGCGCCTTTTTTCACATGGTGCCCTCTTCCTCCGCATCTCTGGCAGACCTGTTGAGGGCACTCGTGGGCATAGTGGTTTGCGGAGCAGATGTGGCAGCGGACAGACTTTTTTTCGTCGTCACCATCACTCGCTACGCATGCCTGTTCATCCCCTCCGTTTTTCTTCCTCAACCGTCGCCTCCTCCTAGACCCCTCCCCGACTGCTACGAACGCATGTTGCACTCGCCCGTCAACCTTCCCCTTTGACCTCAATGTCTCGGCTATCGTTCAGAGCATGCATCATTCCGCACGTTGCACCCGCGTCGTGAAGTCGTTCTTCAACATTAGCCAGTTCTTTTCTTGGCCATCGAAGTTTACAGAAGTTTAGCTGCTTGAGGCGCGGGATCCGGGCATTCATGGTTGGGTCGTACCGTGCCAGCGGGTCACTGGTTGCGCTATCGTGCGAGACATCCCCCACAGACGGCAGCGTGGGTCCTTGCGGGGCTGTGTCCGGCAGTCCTCGTGCTCCCTCGAGCCCCTGTCCGGTGGTCGGCGCTTGATCCACACGACCAGCGCCGGGAGGGGCGTGCCTTCCCCCCCGTGACTCTCCCCCGCCGCCCGCTCCGGTCGTACTTTCGGCAGGCGGTGTCTCGGGCACTAACCGAGACAGGGCTTCCATGACGGTCCCTAACTTCTCGGTCAACATAACTCTCCATTCTGGCGGTGGCCTCGTCGACGGCAGTCCTGAGCTCCTCGTGAGTCGGGGCTGCCTTGCCCTTGCCATCATCTCCAGATCCAGCCGACATGTGTCCGCTTCACCAGGGGAATATGGGGTTAACCTTCGGCTCTAGAGTGTTGATTGGTTCCAAGCCTAGTACTGCTCAATAAGCACGGCTGACCAGGTTGACCGGGATGAAGAGATGGTAAAGTCGTTATATTAGGTTGCCCTCGTGGACAGGCAACAGGAGAGAGTGGGCGCCACGTGCGCCACAAGCATCAAGCAACAGTCGCAAGAAATTCACCGACGAAAAGACGCGCAGACTTTCTGCAACACGGAACAATTCCAACTACCAAAGACATGTCGGGAGATACCCCGAAGATCTACGCCCGTGGAACGGTCACTTGCACACGTCTCGCTCTCAAACCATACATGAGTACTACCGAAGTAGCGTTCGTAACGATGACATAATCCACCTCACGGACAGGGCCAACGGCAGAACCACTAGGGTCCAAGGTCAAGCTGTACGTACGTGACCTGCCGCAGCGCGGCGGATGAACTCAATTTTCTTTCGATGTATCCTTTGGAACGATGGGCCTGGCTCTGAATCACACAGCAGCAGGTCCGAAGGAGAGACCGTGGTGGACATATACTTGTAGTAAAATAGTTAGACTACTTGATCAGTGGAGACCAGAAAGATTGCACCGACTTAGAGAATGGGGTGCGAGCACTCTCATCGTCGAGGAATGAATTATGGAATCACACAATCAAGCAACGTCAACCAGTCAACCGTGTTCAGAATATCTCACTGGTAAGCAAAGGTAGATACTAAAAACAAGACTCCCAACACATTGTTCTCGAACTTGCCACGTGGGCACAACACGTACGGTGGAAGCGTACATGCGTCATTTACTCGCACTGGCGTGAGGTTGAACAGAAGGCAGCTTCAACAACTGAACAACGTTCAAATTTCTCTTGTGAGAGGCATCCGAATACTCGGCTCATTCTTGCATGCAAGTCTGGGAAACAGTGGTACCTACAAATCTACGCACGCATGTTACGGACTACTTGCAATGGTAAAAGCATAGAGCCCGTGCTTGTGGAACATCTAGCTCGAGAAGGTCAACACTAGATCGACGATCACCTCTAGCATATCTACGGAGGCAGTCTCTGATCGGGGGGAGGGCGGGGGGCACACGGATAGAAGATTTTCTTGTCCGCGGTGAACTTCGCTCAGCTTGTTAGCCTGAGACATGTCAAATCGAGAAGCACCGACGTAATTTGCCCCCCCCGAAGGTTTTACCACAGCCAAACAACCCAAATGAAAAGCGCCAGGACGCAACTGACAACGGTGCCGCACCACTGGTGCTGCCAAGGGAGGCGACCGAACCTAATCTGTTCACGAACGGCCCCCTTCTGTAGCACATATCTGTAGGCACTGGTAAGATTTAGCTTCCCAGTAGCATTTCAGATAGGATTAGGGTTAGTCGATAGCTAGACTATGAAATTTGTTTGAGGTCGATTGGAGCTTCGAGGACGCAGATCTGCCTGGAGGAGCAAAAAGAAGTTACTCCACCGGTGGAGCAAATAGCATTCCAGTCAAGGGAAATGGATGGATTTCGAGCAAGACAAAATGCTTCGGTTTGGCACCGGTGTCGCTTTGATTGGAATTCCTTCCACAGGGCCCTCGAGACATCTGTTGCGCAATGTCGTGGTGGTAATGTTTGCGAGCCGAGAAAAGTCAGCCGCGGTCGAAAAGCTCCGGTCAATCAAGATTTCTGTTCAGGTTTCGTAGCTGAAACCAATCCTACACGGATCGGAATTTCTGTGTTTCTACCTAGTGTCTTGTCCTTCAACTGTCGTCCTGCCACATTCCTAGAAATGAACTGTAATCTGCTTGATACGCAAAGCACCTCGATTGCGCGATCGATCTTTCAGTCACGGGCCAACGGCAGAACCACTAGGGTCCAAGGTCAAGCCGTACGTACGTGACCTGCCGCAGCGCGGCGGATGAACTCAATTTTCTTTCGATGTATCCTTTGGAACGATGGGCCTGGCTCTGAAGCACACAGCAGCAGGTCCGAAGGAGAGGCCTTGGTGGACATATACTTGTAAAATAGTTAGACTACTTGATCAGTGGAGACCAGAAAGACTGCACCGACCTAGAGAATGGGGTGCGAGCACTCTCATCGTCGAGAAATGAATTATGGAATCACACAATCCAAGCAACGTCAACCAGTCAACCGCGTTCAGAATATCTCACTGGTAAGCAAAAAAGGTAGATACTAAAAACAAGACTCCCAACATAATGTTCTCGAACTTGCCACGTGGGCACAACACGTACTGTGGACACGCGTACATGCGTCATTAACTCGCACTGGCGTGAGGTTGAACAGAAGGCAGCTTCAACAACTGAACAACGTCCAAGTTCCGCTTGTGAGAGGCATCCGAATACTCGGCTCATTCTTTCATGCAAGTCTAGGAAACAGTGGTACCTACAAATCTACGCACGCAAGTTATGGACTACTTGCAATGGTAAAAGCCTAGAGTCCGTGCTTGTGGAACATCTAGCTCGAGTAGGTCACCAACTAGATCGACGATCACCTCTAGCATATCTACGGAGGCGGTCTCTGATCGGGGGGGAGGGAGGGGGCCACACGGACAGAAGCTTTTCTTGTCCGCGGTGAACCTCACTCAGCATGTTAGCCGGGGACATGTCAAATCAAGCAGCACCGACGTAATTTACCCCCCCGCGAAGGTTTCACCACAGCCAAACAACCCAAATGAAAAGCGTCGTAACGCAACTGACAACGGTGCCGCACCACTGATGCTGCCAAGGGAGGCGGGCGAACCTAATCTGTACACGAACGGCCGTTTTGACACACCATGTTTGGTCGTTCCATGTCGGAACATATCCGAACATTTTTCCCTGTCCGAGTGACAATCTCCCCTTACGTCCCCACCCGTCCCCTCTCTATGCTTGCACACCTTGGCTGAACTCTGTACTCTGTACTCTGTACTCCTCCTCTTGCTCGTCTCTATCGCAATAAAAACACCAAAAAACTGCTCCAACCGCTTCTTGTGCCCTTCGTGTCGCTCTCTAGACTTATGTGTCCCCCGTCCCTCTTTCTCATACCTCTTTTCTTCTTCACGATACTCACATACATGCGACCTTCCGTTTCCATAACTTGCACCTTTCAATTTCCCTTCCGTTCTGAACGTCGAGGCGCGCCCCAACGTACATTTCACACCCCGCCCCCTGTGTTCCACTCGCTCAATTGTTCACAAAAACAAATCGGATCATTTGACCAAAAGTGGGCACCAAAACTGGAATCTCATACTCACATACGGGTACCATCTTGGGGTCCTGGATGCCAGCGGCAAAACGAACAACACGTCCGCCTTGTCCCCCGCCCGCCGCAAAACAACCCAAGAATGCAGGGCATGTGCCTGCCGCCCAGCGTTAGCAAGGGCCACCAACCGAACCCCTGACCATGACACGACCGATAAAAAGGGGGCCGCTGATCACCCCCTCCCACCCAAAACTCGTTACCGTCTTCCCGATTTCCCCACAAATGAGATCTTGCTTACAACGAAAAGATGAATCTTATCACATGAATCTTATCACATGCAGCGTCTATCCCCCCGCCAGTCCACAATCCGGTACGGTCTTCGAACATAACCCTTCAAACAACGTTTTCAACAACGAAAGCATCACACACTCATAGCCGGTGCGCAACCTGTTGGACCCGAACGACCACTCCTCGAAGTCACTGGACCCGAAGAAACACTCCTCGCAGTCAATGCCATCGAAACGAAATGTGATGCACCTGCCGGGGCAAACGCCAAACCACCAGCAGCAATGACCCCACGTGTTTTTCCTTCGCGCTCTCTGTAATGAAACTCAGCATCATATACGTGTTTTCTCCCCACCCCGTTATATATACCAACGTCCAATTTACGTGTTTTCTCCCCACCCCATTACATTTACCAACATCCAATTTAAGTGTTTTCTCCCCACCCCATTATATATACCAATATACAAAAGCCTGACTTCTCATCAACAGCCATCAATAGCATTTCCTCCGCGCGCTCTGCAATGCAACTCAGAATTATATAACTTATTTTCTTGCCACCAATACGTATACACCAACATTCAAAAGCCTATTCTCAATCAACAGCAGGAAGTGTAAGAGCACCCGCGCTCACATTCCGCCGTGTGGCCTACGAGGGTCTCGTGTGACGCACACACGCCTGTATCAACATACTTCAACAACGTGCACGAGACATCTGCCGGCCTTCAGGTCAAAAGACAAAACAACCTCCATGGTAAATACCTTGCTACCCTCGATCTCGATCTAGGCATTCCTTGCGCCGCCAAAAGCACTACACTCCGTTGTGAGAACACGGGTGTGTTCCTGCCTCTGCGTGAAAAGATGCAATCGCCTCGTGTCCAAGAGGTAAACGACACCCTTAACAACAGACCAGTCAATGTACCAAAAGTGGTTCCGCTTCCACTAGTGGCCAAAGAGAAACTAACGCAAACCACCGAAAAGAGGTGAAACAGACTAGGGATCATGTTGTTGCCATGTTCCCGTGATCTGTTTCTACTGTGTCTCGTCTTCCCTACTCTTCGGTGCTGAAAAACAACGTAACCGTGAATATCCTACAAGGACCCAACAGAGCAAGCTGCAACACCTACAGAAGGATATGTACAACTGAACGGTTAAATCAGAAAGGTAAGGACACCTCCTTGCTCAACGCGCTCGGAAGCCGAGCAAAGAATAAACCTACGGAGTCTCGCAAATCACAACGAGCAGCCGCCACGATCAACACGACTCTTCTCTCTCGTTTTCCTGCCATGTACAAGGCTTAATCAACATGGAGGCCTGACACCACGAGCCAAAGGTTTGCACTAGATGCATGATCCCTACGACCAACATCCACGAACCATACAAAGTGACTTTCGATTTTCTGTGTTGAAAACACAGGCAAACATGTATACGACGTATAAAGGTACAGTATGTAAACCTATGTATATGTGTATAACCCCCCCCACCCTCGTTTCTCATTGTTCTTCGGTCGTTGCAAGAGAAAACAGGAGAAAAATCACCCAACTTGGGTCGAACAAAACTCCAGAAAGACCTATGCACTAATTCCCTCTGCCCGTCTGTGGACGTCAAACATAGCTGTTAACCTTGTTCAACGCAACTAAACCAAAAACTGAAAAAGACAAAACCGAAACTTTGGGCGAAAATATGAATGAAAGCGGCAGCATGAGGGGGCAAAGTGACGCGGGTGTTCTCGGATTTGCGGTCAAACCCGATCAACTCAATGTTCGACTGCCTGCTCGTTTTACACAACCCCCCGTCCGCGAAAGAAAACTCCAGAAGGACCGATGCACTAATTCCCTCTGCCCGTCTGTGGACGTCATAGCTGTTAACCTTCCAACGCAACTAAACCAAAAAGTGACCAGACAAAACTTAAACTTAGGATATGAAATAAATCGGCAGCATGAGGGGGCAGAGTGACGCGGGTTTTCTCGGATGTGCGGTCAAACCCGATCAACTCAATGTTCGGCTGCCTGCTCGTTCTGCACAACCCCCCGTCCGTGAAACGTACACACGCAAAAAAAAAACGCGACAATCACCAACAGCAACAGAAGAGGGGGGATGTTAACAGCGGCAGCAACAAGAGATAGAAACCAGGCGAGCAGCAGACGTAGGCGAAAACAAGACCTCAGGTGGTTGTGGCGTTGATAGGGGATCATAGAACGGGAAGGTGTGTTCATAGCGGCGCGGGGGGGTGGGGATGGGCGGTAGGGGTGCAGGTGTCACCGCCGCGTTTGTCCAGGACCCCCAAAAATATATTGTACCTTTCAATTTCAACAGCAATCGTGACCAAGGATGCGTTGTCGGGTACACGGGTCCTGGAGTACCAAGTACTGTGCCTTGCTGTGGCTGAGGGTGAGGTAGACAACGTTCGGTAGGCGTCGTCTGCAGATTTCCTTGTACACAGAGGGACTTCGACGCTGGCTTTTGTTTGCGGTCGCAAAACACAAAAACACTCATCCCGCAACTAACTACCCTCGCCACCACTTCACCAAAAACACCAAACAAGTAGCAACAGCAGCAGCAGCAGCAGCAACAACAACAACAACAACATCACCCGACTCACCGGCTTGGCGAAGGTCACGTACCCCCAGCAGATGAGGTCGCGCTCGGCCGCCGAAACCCAAGCGTCGAGTCCCCTCGCCATGTTGTCAATGAACTCATCCTCCATGCCATCCGACGTACCGCGGTGCGACATCAGCACTTCCTTCACCTGAAAAAAAGGAAATAATCACCAACCAGTGTTACTGAATCTGCACACGATGCTTAACGCCAACGCCGCGATGTTCTGTCCATCTGCCTTGAATTGAAACCGTCGCAAACCTACCTGTCCAAGAGACAACCATATTGGTCAACCAGACACACGCACGGTGCTTGAGCGAAAATCGTTTTCGACCAGCACCAACGAAGTGAGCCAACCAAATTGTCGAAGTGAACTACCCAAAAACTTCATTGTCAAGAGAGTGATGAAGTTCGCCCCTTGGTTTTGCAAATTAAGGGAGGTCAACGATTGAGTTATGACACTGAACGTTCTTTAGGTTTACCTTCGTATTACGCTACACATGCAACCAACCAACCACGTAAAAGAACTCACGGATTCGTAGTGCGTCTTCATGTCGGGAGTACGGTCGGAGAACTCCACGAACGTGAGGCCGTAAGACGCGGCCCACTTGGCGTAAGACTTGGGCGTGCCCAGGTCCTGCAGGCGGACGCGTTCGTACACCTGCAGAAGAAAAGAGATGAGAAGAGAAAAGAGGAGAGAAGAGAACACGAGATTTGTTAGCGGGTACTTCTAGCAGCTGTAGCACGACTTGTACTAACACTGCTGTTCTCCGTGTACAACAGGAACAGTGCATGCGTGTCAAAACATTCCAGACAAACAAAGCTTGGTGATTGATGCGGTACAATATAGGAGAGCCAGCAGCCAAGAATGCAGTGAACCACCGACGATGACAGGTGGAGTAATGAGGGAGCTGGCCGCCAACAGTCCTCGAAATCCATGCAACTTCAGGTGTGATGTTTGGGAAAAACAATGGAAGTACTATCAAACTAAATAATGCGGTACGGCTTCTTGGTGGAGGGGGGGTGCTGCCTACGCAAAGCTCGTGCAGAGCCCGCCACGGCGTTTGTGAAAGACATGCAACACGGAACGAACAATAAGTAGCACTGGCAACCCAACCGCCAATCCAAAACAAGACCTCACCTCCTGAAGGTCCTTGGGGTCGGCGTTGTTCGTCTGCATGACGTCATTGAAGACCATCCTGCCCCCTGGCTTGAGCAAGCGGGCGGCCTCGCCGACCGCCCTGTGCCGTTCCGACCCCGCGTGCAGAAGCGCGTCCTGGGAGGTCACCACCTCGCAGCAGGCGTCCGGCAGCCCGGTGTCGAAGTACGACTTCTCTCCGGGGATGATCACCTGGTGCAGTGGTAGTTCGTTGTCAACATTTCCGGGTTTGTTCGGTAGGGATGGCGGTGTGGTTGTGTTGCTGGTTCAATATTACAACATCTCATGATGCGATGCAACACGGAAGAAAGTGAAACGCCATCCTTCACAACGTTGCCGAAAGAAAAGAACAAACGCCGTTGTGTACTCTCTCTGATGACACAACATATGCACAACTTCTTCGGTTCGTCAAAAGCTACCGCAATATTAACCCGAACACAAGTAACTTTATCCCAAACATAAGGGTGGAAAGGTAGGCAGGTCAATCACCAGATTCTCGATCCCGGCGGCCTTGCTCAGCGCGCGGTTGACGTCGTTCTCCCTCGAAGTGACGTTGATGCAATACACCTGTAGAAAGGGAGGGGGAAGGGGGGGGGGAGGATACATGAGTTCCCACACGTGGCTCCGGTCGTTCGATTGCCCGAATCCAATACTTGTGTACTTACTACATTACATCCACTTCGAGCCCATTGGCGTACTTTCATGTGCGTGCTCGCTGGTTGTCGCGTTCATGAACGGTCAATTTGCCAGCCGCATGGTGCTTGAGAAAAATCGCGTTGCTCGTGACCCGATTCGAACGAACACAACTGGTGTCATCCTACAATTCGGATGACCGCGCTTTGCTTGATTGCCCGCAACCGCATGTAGCGTGTGTGCGATCGACAGGTTGGTGGCCTCAACTTCTCCGCAATGGCTGGGGCGCGATGTTTCGATTTCAACCACTGAGTTGTTTACCGCGGTCTCGCGTAGCTGCCACATGTGGGTGGGTGGGAGACGATCTTGTAGCGGAAACTTCTCTCTCTGCGTAATCAGCTTTTCTGAGCGCCAGTCAACTTTGTTCAGAGCGGTAGGGACGAGATATGGATTCATATGCATCTGCATTAGTAATGTGTACGGACGAGGCAGGTCGATGAAGGGCAAGACGGGACAGACAGGCGGGCTACGGCAACAGTGCGAGCACAGTGCACGCCGTGCTTCCACCATCTTCGCAAAAAAGAATAATCACAACGACTGAAAGCCATCGTCGCGTTGTTCTTTTTCGACACATCATCGGTGGACGATCTTTCCGCAAAGCCTTGACAACCACACACGAGTCATACATTGCACCGCGGACAACCAACCTTGTCAGCGTGAGCCCCCGACATCGTAGGCAGGCAGACAGGCAGCCACGCAGGTAAGGCCAGGAGGTACAGTCGACCATCGACGTACAAAAACAGGATGGATGGATGAAAAAACAAGCGGACGAACAACATGCAGTGTGCCGGAGGAGGGAAGGAAATACAGAGAGAGACTCGCCTTGCAGCCGAGCGTCTTGGCTGCAAGCCTGGCCGAGCCCCCGTATCCGGAGCCCATGTCCACCATGGTGCTCTCCGATGTGGGAGGGGCGCCGTTGCCGTTAGTGCCGTTAGTTCCGTTAGCGCTGGCGGGGAAGCAACGGGCGAGCAGCTCCTCGGCGTTCAGGATGCTGGCCTTCTCGATGCGGTCCAGCACGGGCAGCTTGGCTTCTTCCGCGTTGAGCTTGCTGTACAGGCCGACGTGGATGTGCTCTCCGCCCCACACCTTTGGTCGGGAATCGGGAGGGGGCGTCGATATTACGGGAACGGAGAAGGCACATACGCGGGAGGGGTGTGTATGATGAGAAGACATTGACGCAACGTGCCCGGGTTAGGGTTAGGGTTAGGGTTAGTGCTGGGTTCAACGGAGCTACTTCGTGAGTGCAAAATGACTGCCCTGGCGGTGGGGGGGCGGGGGGCAGAAGCACAAACGCGACAGGAAAGGGTACACCGGTGTAACGGAATTTCCTTCTTGTTCCTACACGCCCCCCCTCCCGGTGTTTACCATTGGGGTTGGGTTTTCGTCGCTTGGCAACGACGTTGTAAAACAAGCCGCCCCCCCCGGTGTTTGCCATCGGGGTTGGGTTTTCGTCGCTTGGCAACGACGTTGTAAAACAAGCCAATTCACTTCGTGAACTCGGCAACCAGGTTACCGTTTTTTTTTTTTACCTCCGTTTTTTTTTTTGGCGGTAACCATAATGGTGGTCGAGTAGATCATGTTGTGCGGGGTGGAGAACCCTCACTCCGCGCAAGGGGGATGATCGCACCACGTTGTGTTAAAATGGTCAAGCACCCTCGAGGCAGTTACACAGTGCTTACAACTGTCTCTGGAAGTGAAAGCACCAGAAAGTAAATTAAGTCATACGCAGCTGTCATCCGTACGCAAGGAAGTAAGCACAAGATGCCGAACACCCTTAGCAGGATGCAGCGCACCCTGCATGCGACTCGCCGAATATCTCACGGCGTTTCGCGCTTGGTGATGNCCACGTTGTGTTGAATTGGTCAAGCACCCTCGAGGCAGTTACACGGTGCAAACAACTGTCTCTGGAAGTGAGCACCAGAAAATAAATTAAGTTATACGCAGCTGTCATCCGTACGCAAGGAAGTAAGCACAAGGTGCCGAACACACTTAGCAGGATGCAGCGCACCCTTCATGCGACTCGCCGAACACCTCACGGCGCTTTGCGCTTGGTGATGTGAGAGCCTGGTCCGGTGAGACCCCGGCGTGCTCCGTCCCGGCTTTGTAGGGATGCGAGGTCAAATGTCTAACGACCACGGCATGCACGACCATGAGTACACGCCCCCCGCCCCCCGGCGTTTGCCATCGGGGTTGGGTTTTCGTCCCTTGGCAACGACGTTGTAAAACAAGTCAATTCACTTCGTGAGCTCGGCAACCAGGTTACCGTTATTCTTTTTTACCTCTGTTTTTATTTTGCGGTGACCATAACGGTGGTCGAGTGGATCATGTTGTGCGGGGTGGAGAAGCCTCACTCCGTGCAAGGGGGANCTTTTTTACCTCTGTTTTTATTTTTTGGCGGTAACCATAGTGGTGGTCGAGTGGATCATGTTGTGCGGGGTGGAAAAGCCTCACTCCGCGCAAGGGGGATGATCGTACCACGTTGTGTTGAATTGGTCAAGCACCCTCGAGGCAGTTACACGGTGCAAACAACTGTCTCTGGAAGTGAGCACCAGAAAATAAATTAAGTTATACGCAGCTGTCATCCGTACGCAAGGGAGTGCACAAGATGCCGAACACATTTAGCAGGATGCAGCGCACCCTGCATGCGACTCGCCGAATATCTCACGGCGTTTCGCGCTTGGTGAAGAGCCTGGTCCGGTGAGAACCCGGCGTGCTCCGTCCTGGCTTTGTAGGGATGCGAGGCCAATGGTCTAACGACTACGGCATGGACGACTATGAGTACACCCCCCCGCACACGCACGCGCGCACCTACACAGGGAAACCGCATTCTCTTTAGTCATGTTCACTCTGGTAAAGCAAACATGAGGATATTTACATCGGAAAGCAGACTCCCCCGCAGTACACATGTGTCATAGCTCCATTGAAGGGCAAGAGGCACGCATGCTCTGCCTGCCTGTTGTCCCAGCCGAAGAAGTAGGCGGACGCTACTGAGCATGTGCTTGGTCGGCCCAATTCTCGGAGGGGGGGGGGGCGTGACAAAGAATTCTCTCCCGCCGACAGGACACAAGCTTCCATCATTCTAGAACTCGCCAATCTAGAATTCGCCAACCGGCAACATTGAGAGTACTGGAAAGGCACATACACAGACCCTGCACCTTGAAGTAGAAGTTGAAGGCGTTGTCCGAGTTGTACCACCCCTTAGCTGTAGCCGATATGGCGTCTGTCGCGTTATCGTCGCTCGAGGCCTTTTCCTGAACAGCCGTAAGAGCATGGTTTCGTGTCGCTGATGAAATATGGCACCAATGTCGACGGAAGCCGTAACAGCAGTACCGACTACATACCATCAACAAACTGGCGGTTGAAGAAACTCAACCACTGTGATTTGCGAACAAAAAAAAACGCAAAATCCTCCCGTAGGCGACATAACGTACCACGCCCGCGTGATAACTATCGGTTTGCATCAAGCAAAATGTCACAAGGTATGGTATTGTGTAGGGAGTCTGATATCTTGTGTGGCCCATGTATGATGAGCTGCACTCACAGGACCCCACCTACAGCGTGTGGTAACAAAGTGGTGTGGTTGCGATTGTGATAGTGACGGGGTGCGACAACGTTATCCCTCGGACTGAGTGCGGCCACACGATCGAACCTTCCCAGAGTGTTGTGCGAGCCCCAGCAGAGTACGTGTACCATCATCTCAAAAAATGAAAGACATAAATGAAGCTTCTGTGTGAACTTCCGCTTGAGTGACCCAGCTGATACGTCAGGTATGTACGCCGAATAGGCCTGAAAACCGGCGCAGCAACAAATGGGACGAACACAAACAGAACTCAGGTGGCAACACACAATGTATCTGCATGAAGCATTACATCCCAAAATCAAGTCTGTCAAGGGTATTCTACTTGGCTCTCTTTTACTCATACTGACTGGTTCAAACATTGACTTCGGGTATATTACATGGTTTGATGTTGTATCTGGGGGCCTGTTGACTGTTGTGTGCGTGTTTCTTCCCTTGACGTTTTGAAGCGCCGACTTCCAGTTTTCGTTTCTCCCTCTGGGTGACAGAGGCGGAGGCGCTTCTTGCTTGCCTAACGGGATCGTAGGACGAGAGGCGGTGTTCATAATAATAAAAATACCCACTCCGCAATTCTGCACCAACAACAATAGCAACAACAACAACAACAACAACAACAACAACATCAAACACCCAACTCACCGGCTTGGCGAAGGTCACGTACCCCCAGCAGATGAGGCCGCGCTCGGCCGCCGAAACCCAAGCGTCGAGTCCCCTGGCCATGTTGTCGATGAACTCATCCTCCATGCCATCCGAGGTACCGCGGTGCGACATCAGCACTTCCTTAACCTGAAGACAAAAAGGAAGCAGCCATCAACCAGTGTTAACTTACTGGAACATGCACACGATGCTTACCGCCAACGCCGCGATGTTCTGTCCATCTGCCTTGAATTGAAACCGTCGCAAACCTACCTGTCGAAGAGACAACCATATCGGTGAACCAACCGAAACGGTGTTTGAGCGAAAATCGCTTTCGATCACCACCAACGAAGTGAACCAACTAAACTGTCGAAGTGAACCACCTTAAACTGAAACCTCAAGACAGTGATGCAGCTGCCCTCGGTTCTGTGACAAGATGGGGTCAACAATCGTCCTCGAGACACGTTCGGGAGATCATGAAACGGAAACGGTCTTTACATTACCTCCGCACCACGCTACGCATGCAACCAACCATCCACGTAAAAGAACTCACGGATTCGTAGTGCGTCTTCATGTCGGGAGTACGGTCGGAGAACTCCACGAACGTGAGACCGTAAGATTCGGCCCACTTGGCGTAAGACTTAGGCGTACCCAGGTCCTGAAGGCGGACGCGTTCGTACACCTGTGGAAGAGAAGAGGAGAGGAGAGGAGAGAAGACCAGTTTTGTGCGCAGGTGCTTCTAACAGCTTGAAGCACGACTAGTACTATTACTGCTGTTCTCCGTGTGCACTAGGCACAGTATATGTGTGTTAAAATATTCCATACAAACAAAGCTTGTTGATTGATTGATTGATGCGGTACAATATTATAGAGCCAGTAGCCAGCCAGCAGCCACGGTTGAACCACCAACAGTGACAGGTAGGGGATGAGAAGACTGGCTGCAAACAATCCTCCAAATACAGGCAGCTTCAACTTTCAAGTTTTGGTTGGGGGAAAAACACACTCATATAAAAACATGTACGTCCTCTTCAACGTTTTCTGTTGATCAGAACAGAAATTCAGAAACGAACGACGTCGGCGAGTACTAAAGTCGTGGTGAGGTACGGAAACCTGTTGTTCAGCGAGTCTGGTCCTGTTGCTGCCACGACACACACAACACACACGTGGTGAAGGGGGGTCCTGCCTAAGCAAAGCTCGTGCAGAGCCCGCCACGGCGCTTGCGAAAAACACGCAACACGGAAGAAAGAACAAGTAGAACTGGCAACCCAACCGCCACGCCAAAACTGGCACTCACGTCCTTAAGGTCCTTGGGGTCGGCGTGGTTCGTCTGCATGACGTCGTTGAAGACCATCCTGCCCCCTGGCTTGAGCAAGCGGGCGGCCTCGCCGACCGCCCTGTGCCGCTCCGACCCCGCGTGCAGGAGCGCGTCCTGGGAGGTCACCACCTCGCAGCAGGCGTCCGGCAGCCCGGTGTCGAAGTACGACTTCTCTCCGGGGATGATCACCTGGAACAGTAGTTCGTCGCCATCATTTTTGTTGTACTACGATGGGGATGGCGGTTACCGGTGTTGGTTGTGGTGGTGGGTATAAGGGTTACGGCGGTGCGGTGGTGTTGCTGGAAAATTGAAACAACGCCTCATCATGCAACACGACCTTTCGTCCATGAATCAATTTACCTCCGTGACGTACATGGGCTTCCCCTCGCAGTACCCCAACATTTCAAGCCAATACGATGCCACACGGAACAAACTAAAACACTATCGTTCACAACGTTATCCGAAAGAAACGAAAAAGCGTCGTTGTGTACTTGTGTGAACCAAACACCTGCCGTTCACGCTCTCTCGATATATACGACTAACGGCGGAAGCTTTCTGATGACACTTGTTCGGTTCGTCAAAAACAACCGCAATATAGCATCTAACACAAGAAAGGTGGAAAGGTAGACAGGTCAATCACCAGATCCTCGATCCCGGCGGCCTTGCTCAGCGCGCGGTTGACGTCGTTCTCCCTCGAAGT
>CACKRE030005225.1:37630-57935 GCA_902602495.3 Ectocarpus sp. CCAP 1310/34
GAGACGAAAAGGAAGGGGGGAAATGGAAAGAGAGCGCCAAGGACCCGGAGGTGTGGTACAACAAGGTCGAGGACGGGGCGGCATGGTTCATGAGGAAATGACACAGGCAGGAGGCGGAAGCGTCCGCGAAGCGCCAGTGCGCGAGGGAAGCAGAAGCAGAGAGTACGGCCATCTCAGGACCGAAGAGAAAGAGAGTCGGGGAAGCGGCGGCGGGGGGGAAGAAACGGCGACCGGGCACTGCTGTAGAAGCGAGTGGGGCGGCCAAGGCTGCCCTTGCCTTGTTTTTGTACGTCTGGCTGTCTGCCCATCTGCCGCCTCTTTGTCCTGTTTGCTCCGTTACTCCCATGCCCTGGTGCGTAGTGCCTGGTGCTGGTACGTTACCCATTGATTTTTTCTTTGGGCGGGTGTGGGAAGCGTCCTCCTTTATTTTTATTTTTGTTTCGTTTTTTATCGGTTTCCGAGGGCTCTTTTCTCGATCGGTCGGTGCGATACCTGTTCTTTTCTTTCTATCATTTTGTTTTCTTTTTCCGAGTGGTTTGTACCCTTTTTTTGTTTTGTTTCCCCGCGGCGTCGTATGTGCCGGGGTTTGAGTCCACGGTCTCCCCATTTTTTGTGGACAACAAAACAACAATAGACGACACTTTCACTGTACGATATGGTAACCAGAGTGGGCCAACGTTTGAAGACATTATTTGGAAGGACGGTAAATATGGTGGTGAGTACCCGGTAACGGTTTTAGACACGGATGGAAACGAGATAGAAAACCCGGTTCGTATTACTCGAGAACAGTATGGGCAGTCTGCGCATGTTCTGGATATGCAAATTGGGCAGGATATTCCGGGTACGACGCATATTGGGATGTATAATAGGCGCCAACATACGACTACGTTGCAGCAACATCGGGCATTCCCCCAGTGGGAGACATTATTGTCTACCAGTTGTAAAATGTCTACTTTACATTGTCAAATGTGCCGATGTGCCGTACGATGTACTGATATTCGATTTTTTCAGGCAGCAACGGCCAGACTTATGGACGACATGCTTGCACGCTTCTATTCTTCTAGACTTATTCGTAACACTTTGCATAATTTCTCGTATACGTTTTTTCGTACATCACCGGTTACTATGAACATTAGGAACGTACATGTACCCACAGTCAGAAATTCGTACTGGCTTAGAGTTGAGACGGGTATCTGGAAGCGTATAGATGAATAGAACTTCGTGGTGGAGAGATAATTAATGGTCTTAGCATCGGATGGGGGATGGCCAACCTGTGAAAATGGAATGTGAAAGTAATACTGTATTATGTATGATCAGAACTAACTGTGCGACGTGGTTAATGAGATAATTGATGCAACAACAACGCGGAATTCAACGCCAACATTACACATTCTAACGTTTACATCTTAACCTGACAACGAAAACTAATGAAAATAAGGCACATTATAGTATGTAGCGATGCAAAGATGTGTGGGCAACCGCATATTTGACCATTGAAACCGCAAGGGGGAACACTGAAATTGAAACGTGTCCCTAGCAAGTAGAGTGAGAAACTTATGACCGACTTCCTCGCCGAAATTCCCATGCATCCAGGTGACAATGGCAAATACTGGAAATGCCGAAATGCCGCCAAATTCCGCTGAACCAGAATTCTACCCTTCAAAGAGTCAGCCAAGTATGCACATGAAGGAGCACACACGCAGCCATTCGTCTGAGCTACTCCCCCACCTCTCCTGGTTTTCGGAGCTAGCCGGCAATTCGGATCCAGCCGTTGTGCGATACGTAATAATCTCCGTTAGGATTTGAGAAGGACGGATCTAAAGCTGTAGAGAAGCACTGCGCCTGTTCGCTCCTTCCTACTGCTGCTTGAGACTGACTTGGGCCCTCCAAAACTCCGACAGGTACGAACAAACTCCTTCGTGTGTGGTCGAAGGTGGACTGCGTCTTTGTACAAGCCCAACATGCCACCATGCACAACATTCGGCTGCTGCCGTTCACCTGTCGCCGCCCTTCCACGTCTACCTGTCCATGACACATGCTGCCACTTGATGCGACAACATCTGGGAACAACACGGACACAGGGAGTACTCCCCGTACCCATACACACACCCGTCAAAACTGCTTATAAGCTAGAACAACCTCTCATTCCTCTTTTTCCACATAATTTTCTTCTCGTTTCTCGTTCTCTCTTTCTGTGCCAGATGGCCTTGTCTCTGCTTGCGTTGTGAAGTACCAAGATTGAACCAAGGGGGTGAACCTCATTCTCGCCGGCCCGTGATGGTGACTCCTAGTCTCAGTTGTCTCCTCGCATAGCGCGCAGAGCGAGTGGAGGACTCCAGAATATCTGTCGTTGATTTCTATTGACTTGCGGACCCCTCGGGGCCATTATATTTGAGTGTACCTTTTTAGGGTAAGTTAGCCTGCGACCACGGGAATCGACCGCGTCGAGTGTTGGATCAGTACGGACATACGAAGGTACTGGGTAGAGAGAGATCTGAACGGTTTTTAATGTGAAGACAACAACAACAACAACAACAACAACAACATACAAATGATGTAGATGCATGACATGATACACTGCCAATACTTATGGTCCGCGCTGCCTACAAACAAATGGGAAAGGTCGCATTCCTTCTGCCGACACACGGGCGAGAGAGGCGACCATACCCGCTGCATTTAACACACACCCACATGTCAGTGATGAAACCCCAACCACACGCCTCTATCGGCGGCCACGTCAGGAGGCAACGATGCGATAATGTCCTCCTGTGCCCTCCTCATATTTAACGACATGCCACTACACAACAAGGTAAATATGTTCTCCCGCGCCGCACATGCCCCCATACATCACACACAAAAAATAAGTTGATGACGAAAATATACACACACCGAGACGCGCTTGCTCCGCAACCACATACTTCAGAAGTATGGGTGCCATAGTAGAATACCCGACAAACCGAATTCCCCTAAATCTTCTGTCTACAACTTCCCAACATAACATAGAGACACACAAGATGGCTACCAAACTGCCTTGTTGAGCCTGTTACCCACAGGGGAGATATCGTTGTATGCTGTCTGGGAAACCGTAGACATACAGGTAGCCTTTCGCTCACGCTATGGATTCACTGCTGATCTATCTTAGACTTATTTATATCGATAGAGATGGATTTGTTGTGTGATACTATGTATTAAGAAAAAAATAAAATAAAATAACGTTACCAAACACCAGCATGGCTGAGTCTTATGGTCTGATTATTTCCGGATTGGATTTGGGGGGGTGGTAATTTTCTGAGCCCAAAAAATAATTTGGGCGTCTTACGGGTAGGAAGATGGCATTTTCCAACAGCCCGAAATCCAACAGCGCGAATTCCAACAGCGATTCCGGTCGGCCTGTTAGAAAATTGGTCATTTTCCAACAGCCGTCGAGTTGGAATATCGCTGGAAGAAATGGGGGGGGGTTCCCCCTGGTCACACCCCGATCGTGCCAGAACGAGGAACTACACCATCTGCTGGCCAAACAGAGGCCAGTATCACGAGGTCATGCATAATCTATGCAGGTATCTAAAATCCAGGGCGTTCTGCGTCGTGTTGGCTGCACACGAGCCGAAAACGTCAACTGTGCCACATTGCTCTGCTGACGTTCTTGCCTTTCGGCCGAAAAGAGCTGTTTTTGCGCCTGCTGCATGTGTGACCAGTTCAAAACGCATGCCAGAGGCAGGCCTAAAGCCGTCTACATCCACAAACTGCAGCCAGTGGCGTGTGGTCATACTCATACCCTCCGCTCGCGTACCAGCAACAGAGCGTATTGTCCAGTTTTGATTGCACACGGCCTGCAAACGTGACACGAGGTGTGGTTTGCCTTTTTTGGACGTTGCTCTTTTTTGCTGCCGCTTTCTCCGAGTCGAGTGTGTTCAGTGTACAACGCATGCCATCAGAGAGAGGCCTTTGGCCGACGACATCCACAAACTGCAGCCGCTGGCGTGCGATGATACATATGCCCTCTGCAGGTGACCCATGAACAGGGCGCTCGGTGTCGTGTTGGTCGCACACGAGCCAAAACCGTGTTCTGAAGCATGTTGTGACTCACAAGAACATGTATCAGGCCTCTTTTTCCC
Source organism: Ectocarpus sp. CCAP 1310/34 (assembly GCA_902602495.3). NCBI lineage: Eukaryota > Phaeophyceae > Ectocarpales > Ectocarpaceae > Ectocarpus > Ectocarpus sp. CCAP 1310/34. The sequence continues at coordinate 41,746 of CACKRE030005225.1, forward strand.
CTTTTATTCCGCTTCAGAAAAAATATACCTCGAGGAACCGTAAGACGGTCGTTTGGAACTTGATGATTTTTTCGGTGCAGGCCACCCCCCCCCCCGACCGCGAGAAAAAAAAAACTCCGAAATAATCACGCCGCAAGACTCAGCCTGACAAGTTCAAACAAAAGGGAGAGGTGGTCACGAAATAAATCCTGCTGTTTGGTGTGTGTCGCAGGAACGAATAGGTCGAGGAGGAATCCGTGCGGGCAATAGTCCTTACACTTGACTATAACTAGCTGATTAAACTTTCTTTTCTTCGTTTTGGGCTGGGCTGGCAGCGAGGACGCGTTGTCACGGGTGACCTTCGCAAACAGCCCCCACCGCCAAAAAAGCGACTTTTTGATATCCCAACGTATTACGCGAATCACAGGTACTCCGTGAATCAATAGCTAGGATATCCGAATGATTTGATTTTTTTCGGCGGTTTTCTCACGGAGCACCGTTGCCAAAGCGTCGGTTTCGCACGGTTCATGCCACGGAGGAGGAAATCAAACCGCTCCGTTAAAAACGTGTTTCAGATTGAATTGTGGAAGCACCAGTCAATGTGGTTAGCAGCCCTAACCGCTCCGCTCTGTCGCATGAACAAAACAGACGCTCCGATCCGGGAGACTTTTTTCGCTGACTTCTTCCCCTGGAATAAACCAGCTGAATTGAACCGTTCCGCTCCGCTTCATGAAATTTTCGGAAAGAAAAAAAGTAAAAAAAAAAACGCTCCGCTGAGCGATGCATATTACTCCACGAACAACCTTGATACGAAGCTGTACGACCTGCTGCTTCTGCCTCCTGTTGAATAATTATTGCGTGGCTGATCCAAGGCATTGTCCGTGAGGTGGATTATGTCATCCTTACGAACGCTACTGCGGTAGTACTCATATATGGTTTGAGAGCGAGAAAGTGTGCAAGTGACCGTTCCATAGCCGTGGATCTTCGGGGTATCTCCCGACGTGTCCTTGGTAGTTGGAATTGTTCCGATTTGCGGAAAGTCTATGCGTCTTTACGTCGGTGGATTTCTTGCGACTGTTGCCTGATGCATTGTGGCGCACGTGGCGCCCACTCTCTCCTGTTCCTTGCCTACGAGGGCAACCTAATACACGACTTTACCATCTCTTCATTCCTGTCAACCGGGTCAGCCGTGCTTATCCAGCAGCACTAGGCTTGAAACCAATCAACACTCTAGAGCGAAGGTTATCCCCATACTATCCTAGTGAAGTGGACACATGCCGTCTGCGTCTGGAGAGTTCGGCATTGGCGGTGCAGCCCCGACTCACAAGGAGGTCCAGACCGCCATCGACCAGTCCACCGCAAAAATGGAGAGCATGATGACGGAAAGTTAGGAACCGTCATGGAAGCCCTGTCTCGGTTAGTGCCCGAGACACCGCCCGCTGGAAGTACGACCGGAGCGGGCGGCGGGNATCCCCATACTATCCTAGTGAAGTGGACACATGCCGTCTGCGTCTGGAGAGTTCGGCATTGGCGGTGCAGCCCCGACTCACAAGGAGGTCCAGACCGCCATCGACCAGTCCACCGCAAAAATGGAGAGCATGATGACGGAAAGTTAGGAACCGTCATGGAAGCCCTGTCTCGGTTAGTGCCCGAGACACCGCCCGCTGGAAGTACGACCGGAGCGGGCGGCGGGGGAGAGTCACGGGGGGGAAGGCACGCCCTTCCCGGCGCTGGTCGTGTGGATCAAGCGCCGATCACCGGACAGGGGCTCGAGGGAGAACGAGGACTGCCGGACACAGCCCCGCAAGGACCCACGCTGCCGTCTGCGGGGGGCGTCTCGCGCGAAAGCGAAACCGAAACCAGTGACCCGCCGGCAAGGTACGACCCGACCATGAAGGCCCGTATCCCACGCCTCAAGCAGCTATACTTCGATGGCCAAGAAAAGAACTGAGTAATGTTCAAGAACGACCACATGACTCAGGTAGGTGCAAACGTGCGGAATGATGCATGCTCTGAACGATAGCCGAGACATTGAGATCCAAGGGATGGATGACGATGGAATGATAGAACAGGGGGTAGCTGCAGAAGAGGTTCATGTGTACCGGGATTTGTGGGGCACGTTGGTAGGAGCGATTTCAGACGAGACTACCAAGCTTATGGTTTACAATAGTAAGGGGCCCTCAGCAGCGTGGCGTGCACTTGAGCAGACGTTCACCCCACGAACTGGTGGCGAGCAGATTTCGCTTATCGGGAAGTTCTATACTGCCGGACAAGAGAGAAACCAGGATCCTCGAGTTTTCTTCCAATAGTTCAAGTCTATCGTAGCTAGCCTAGAGTTAGCACTCGGCCAGCCTATCCCAAAGATGCTTGTGTTCGCCCGATTCCTTGACGCTATTTCCTCCGAGTACGACGTGCAAAAGCAACAACTGCTCAGCGAGAAGATTCTGGAAGAGGAGGAGATGTTGAGAGTGCTACGGACCAGGGTTGGGTACTTGAAGGACAATGGGTCAAAGGGGAATTTTGACGGGCGAGTGCAACATGCGTTCGTCGGGGAGGGGTCTAGGAGGAAAACGACGGTCGAGGAAGAAAAACTGAGGGGACGAACAGGCATGCGTAGCGAGTGATGGTGGTGCCGCCGAGAAAAAGTCCGTCCGCTGCCACATCTGCACCGCAAACCACTATGCCCACGGGTGCCCTCAACAGGTCTGCCAGAGGTGCGGAGGAAGAGGGCACCATGTGAAAAAATGCGCATCGAAAGTGGCGAGTGAGGTTGCTGTGGCCGCGATGTAAGAAGAAGAGTTGGACGTCGCGTACGAAGCGCTTTGAATATTTCGGCGTGTTGCGTTTCTCAAAACTGCCCTTCCCCTGCGTGTGTGCGGTCGGTTATTTTTTCCGGGAACCTGCCTCCGAACGCCCGACGATGCACCTGTTGTTAAAATTGTTGGACGCCATATTTTTCTCCGGGTGTGGGTGTATGTCTTGTTTTTCCTGATTTGCTTGCTGCCCTCTTGTGGTTGTAGCTGTTACGCAGGCAGCCTACTAAACTCGACGTTGCTTGTCTGGTCCCCCATGCTCATCTCAGTAGCTCGTCGTACAGGTAGAAGCATGAGGCGTCTTTGCATGATGAATATTGATGGTGTGGCATTCTGTTGTTGTCTCATTTTGGTATGGATGACCTGGGGCGCCGCGGTCACATTGATTTGATTGTTGTTGTTGTTGTTGTTGTTGTCTTTACATTAAAAACCGTTCCCATCTCTCTCGACCCAGTACCTTCGTATGTCCGTACTGATCCAACACTCGACGCGGTCGATTCCCGTGGTCGCAGGCTAACTTACCCTAAAAAGGTACACTCAAATATAATGGCCCCGAGGGGTCCGCAAGTCAATAGAAATCAACGACAGATATTCTGGAGTCCTCCACTCGCTCTGCGCGCTATGCGAGGTGACAACTGAGACTAGGAGTCACCATCACGGGCCGGAGAGAATGAGGTTCACCCCCTTGGTTCAATCTTGGTACTTCACAACGCAAGCAGAGACAAGGCCATCTGGCACAGAAAAAGAGAGAAGAAGAGAAGAAAATGAAAGGAAACAGTAAGGAAAGAGAAAATGAAATAAAAGAGCAATGATTTGATTGATGATGTCGGAATTATTTCCCAGCCCACACCAGTTTGAGGCGGAGATATTTGCTCTCAAGTCAGGGAGCGTTGACGTAGCTGCGCCCCCTTTTTTCGTGACGAATGGCGACCAGTGCCTCCCATTGTAGCAGTACCAACAAGTGGGTTTATGAGCTGTTTTTGGTCGAGATACTGCTTGATCCTTCATTGATGCACAGGTTGAGGGGGGCACACTTCCCTGCGATGTGAATGATTGCCCTCTTGTATGTCCTTCCGCTGAGAACAATGTAGCGTTGGTTTTCGCTTTTCTGTTATGGATCGACAACGGTGCTCGGGGTTGTAGACGAGCCCCTGTACTGAGGCAACTTGATACAGTAGGGATCCTGTTGCTGGGAGGGGACTGCTTGAAAGTAGTGAAGATGTCTGTAACCAGTGTCTCCCGTAGCGATGTAACAGCAAGTATGCTGAAGCACTCTCTGCGGTTGAGTGCTGCTTGGTCTACCTCTGATGTACAGGTTTTAAGGGGGCCACCTCTCACTGCGATTTGGTAGACTGCCCCAATTTTTTTAGACGTCAGTTGGGAGCGATGTAGCGTCAGATATAATTTCGTTTTCCGCTGCGATGAGCGATGTGGCGTCAGAACCTTCGTTTTTCCGCTGCTACTTGACATTGGTGCTTTGGGCTGTAGGCGCGCCTTCTATTTGTAAACGCGGAGGTTTGCAATTTGGTGACTGCTGCGTTGATTTTCTGTTGACAAGTCATTCAGCAGGATGACCTTGGAGGCGGACGGTTTGATCCGGTGGCCGGGTTTCCCTTCGTATATTTTTTGCTTTTCTGTGAGTAGTCTAGTCTACCCTGAATACTTTGGTTTTTGGCAGCATTCGTGACGATGTACAGAATCAGGGAGGGTGTCCGTGAGGTGGATGATGTCATCCTTACGAACGCTACTGCGGTAGTACTCATATATGGTTTGAGAGCGAGAAAGTGTGCAAGTGACCGTTCCGCAGCCGTGGATCTTCGGGGTATCTCCCGACGTGTCCTTGGTAGTTGGATTTGTTCCGAGTTGCGGAAAGTCTATGCGTCTTTACGTCGTCGGTGGATTTCTTGCGACTGTTGCCTGATGCTTTGTGGCGCACGTGGCGCCCACTCTCTCCTGCTCCTTGCCTAGGAGGGAAACCCAATGAACGACTTTACCATCTCTTCATTCCTGTCAACCGGGTCAGCCGTGCTTATCTAGCAGCACTAGGCTTGAAACCAATCAACAGACATATCGTCCGAACCATCCCGTAGATAATTGTACACGATGGCATTTTTATTTGTGGCCTTCAACTCAAGTTGAACAAGCCCCCACCGACGTGCGCACGTGCCCCACCACCCCTGGATGCACAGCGGCATTGCTTGTTGAATAAATGCTCGCTTGTCCAAGTGTGCTGGCGCTGTGCGCCACGGACATGTATAAACAATGTAACCTCCATTTAATGCACACCAGCCGCCAACCTGCAACCACCAAGGAAACAAAAACACTTTTACAGCAGTACACCACATGAAATCAACATCCTGTACAGCGGTCTACTCATGAGCTGCCTCAACGATGTAGCATACGATGGCCGCATTATAGGTTTTAGTGTCGGCTCCCAAATGGTGCTCGAGTTCTTAACTTCTGATTTTTTGCGAGTCTCAATTTCTTAACTGCTAAGTTCTTCAGTGCGGGCGCTATCCGTACAAATTGTCTATATATATAATAATCCTATCGGCCAAGTATTAAACATACATTTGCACAACACGACGCGAAACAGGAACGGGAGATTGTTCATTTGCACACTTGCGGACCCGAGTTCCTCTTGAGGGTCTGTTTTTATTTTCGTACCATACCTCCTTTCGGGAAAGTTAGTCTGTGACCACGGGAATCGACCCGTCAAATGTTAGGCCTATTATAATATGGACAGAAGAAGGTTCTGTGTACTGGGCAAAGAGAACGGAACAGTTTTTAATGCGAAGACTACAAACAAATACAGCTACGACAACAACACCGAACTTGAACTGACGAATAATTCCACAAGTATCCATCTGCTGTGCCACGTCAAGATAATGAGGTAGGAACCTCAACCATACCAAAGATATATGGACACTAGAGTGGAAGGAATAAGAATCAATTGCCCAGTATCTTTCTCTACACCTTCCCAGCATAGAACGCATCGTCAGATACGCAACATGAATGTGGGCTACGCCAATCTACCCCTTGGCTGTGAATAATGAAAAAAAGGCAACCGGGAGGCAACCCATGTGCACTGAAGTGTCTGTTTGCTGTGTTTCTCTTTGGCAGGACAGGACGTCATCATGAAACCTACCAGAACGCGCCCAGACCAAGTCCGTACCAAGAACCATCACCTCACCCTGTCTTGGAGGCCGGCCTCTTTGGTCATGGCGACGTTCGTCTCGTTCTCACGCTTCGAAACGTTGATGCACACCACCTGGTGGCAAGAACAAACGAGATAGGAAGAACGAAACCACCATGCGAGGGGATGGCGCGACACCAGACATCAATCAGACATGACACATGCTCCCAAGCCTTGCCCCGCTATAAGACAAGTGAGCAACATCCCGTTTCCTCCGCGCCCCCTCCTTTGATCTTCTACCCTGGGCATTTGGTAAACATCACAGCAAGCAGCATTGTAGCGACCCACCTTGCAGCCAAGCTTCTTGGTAGCCACCCTCGCAGTGCCCCCGTACCCGCACCCAAGGTCCACCATGGTACACTCCGCCGAGGGGGGAGCGCCATTGCCATTCGTGCCGGAGGGGAAGCACCGTGAGAGGAGCTCGTCGGTGCTCAGGGAGCTGGCCTTTCTGATGCGCTCCAACCCCTCCAGCTTGGCGTGTTCCCCCTCGAGCTTGGAGTGAAGGCCGACGTGGAGGTGCTCTCCGCCCCAAACCTGTAAACATGAACAAAAACATGTGCATTTTGATATTGATTTTGTTCACATGGAATATTTTTCGATTCGATGTTGAAGACTACTACAGTTACGGCAGTCTATGCATACAAGGGGGGGAGGTTTTGACAAAGAAGGAAAGTCATGGGAAGGAACGTCCCAGTTGTATTACCGACGGCGGCATGCGTTGCCTTCGATGGCAGCGGATATCCTACAGTACATACAGTAGTCCTACAGACCCTACACTACAGAACACACCCATTGGACAGACGCTTCACGTGACACGTGTGTGTTCCTACTCTGCGACAACCGGCCGGCAGAGGGAAGTCGTCTGACGGGTTTGATTGGTGGGTCCTGGTTCTTGCACCCGACCGATAATGATGAGGAATGGAGAGGCTCGCTGGTGGTGCAATCAAATCGTATGCCTATGGATATGCACCCTTTTCCCTCGGCGTCGTGGCTTGCTAAAAGAAACTGCCGCCAGACCGAGGGTCGGCACACCGACCGCTGGCACCCACCGCATGCTGAAAGATGGCATCACTGCTGTTCATGAGTGCTCGGTATAATACGGGTGTACCCAGCAGGTGAATGAATGTTCGGAAGGGTGCAGCAGGTCCGACATTTATTTATTCATTTATTTTTTCCTATCATTGGATTCTGTCGCCTGCCCCTCTGGCCCCTATCCTCCACTTCTACCAGCTAGACGACCCAGCCGGGGTCACAGAGGAGGGGGGGGTTGGACCCCCTCCTGCAGTTCCTGTCTGAGATATTTTTATCGCGAGAAGGGTACAGCAATCCCTTCCCTCGCGACTTATGAAGTATAACAAGTTTACTAACAACGAGCTTTGCAGCGCGTCGCTCCCAGCGGAGACCAGGATTTAATAAGCGAGAAAAAGTCACTCTGTCGGGACTCGAACCCATGACCTGGCCTAGTGGGTAGTTCTGTGTATGATTGCAAATAGTTTGGTGTTCGGTAGGGTACGGCAGTTTTGCGTGGTGCCACTCGTGTTGCCCCCCCACCGCACGAAAATACACATCACAGACTTTCTTCCTGATGCCACAGCGCGACGGAACAAGGTTATTTAGTGGACTATGCCCATCATACAAACTGAAGCCCTCAACTCTGAGCGAGCGGATGTGGTGGCTATGACCTGCCACCGGAGGCATTGGTGCGATGTAGCGAGAAATGTCAAGCGTGACCGAGCGGACTCAAGTCAAGCTAGGGTGGTGCGTAGTGCGCAAGTGGGCGGGCCTTCGTAGATTCGAAGCCTGCCATTGAAAGAACAAGATCCATCAACATTTCGCAGCTGTTGGGAACCAGTAAAATTGACGAACCCTCGGGAAGAACCATGATCTATTTTCACCGATCCCTCAGATCCTATTCTTATCTTCCTTCTTCCCCTCGCTGCCTCGGCCAGGCCTTTGCTTAGGCATGACCCATAGCGAGGGGGTGGTCTTTCAAGGGAGCATGGCTAGACTCACCCTCAAGGGACCGATACCTTCTTGCTGCGGTGCATCCGCCGCGAGGCGTGCGTAGTGGTAAAGTTGGGTCGGCACTTGTCGGTGCGTCAGGTACAAAAGTGCAGATGCGCGGGCCTCATGGCCGTCGGTGTAGACAGCAATGTCCATCTCAGTTTTGTGCGCGGAGGCAGACGCGATCAGAAAGGTGGGCGGGTATTATGTACACGGCCCTAAGTTTGCAAGAGGGAGCTGTAGTCTACTGTCTCAATGACCTGGCAAGTTTGCAAGAGGGAGCTGTACTGTCTCAACGACCTGGCTTCGCCATCAAAGGGGAGGAGGGAAGAGGTGGTGACGAGCTGATTGGGCTGGTTGACCCTTGAGGCAAGAAATGAAGACCAAGTACCCTAGTGATGTGTTTGTGTGTTTTCATCCTATTATTTTGGCGACAGACCCCCCATTTTTCGTGGTGAGACGTGTACTACACTTTTTCAGCGCATGTAGAGTACTACACTTTTCAGTGTATGTTTTCGTACAACTACACAACCATCCAGGGTCACACAGGAGGCGGGGTTAACACCAGGCAGGGCTTTTTTCTTCATTTTTATTTATTTTCATGCCCCACCCCCCTCCTGCGGTGCGTGCTGAATTATTATTTTTATCGCGGGAAGCGTCCAGCCGTCCCTTTCCCTCGTCAACGGTGTTAACGTCGAAGGTTGGTACTCACGAGAGCTTTTCAGAAAGTTTCGCTTTCACCCGCAAAGTTTGCAATTTTTTTCACCATCGTAGGGATTCGAACTCACGACCTCTGCAACTAGCAGTTTACGAGGATACCTCTAGACCACCGGGGCGACCGGAGGGGTAGTACAACGAGGGAGAAAGCGAGGAACCGACTGCGAAGGATGTTTGGGGTACTTGGATACAAGATCCGATCTGCAGAGAACATGCGTGCGGGGGGTAGTCTATACTGTTGGGGGTCCTAGTGCGGGCCCCCTCGTGAGAGCCCGCGCTTGCTTGTGTTCACTGAAACAGGACCTGTACTGACTTCGACCCGTGCTGGAAGAGCACGTGTGTGTTAATCAAGGATATTTATCATCTGCATCGGTGCTCTGGGTTAACATAGTCCCCAGACAGACATCATACCGTGGGTGGGCACGGCAACCTTCGCGGGTGGTCACGGGGGTACACAAACACGATTAATCGTATAAGTTCGACCGATGTCGGATTCTGAGGATGCTGCAGGAAAGGCAGCAGCTGCGGAGAGGGCAGCAGCCACGGAGAAGGCGGTAGAGGAAATAAGTAAGACGCTTGCACTAACGATGGATAAGATAGCTGCATTAGAGAGTGCTGGGAAGGCAGCAGGTGGTCAAGCTGGGTGGGCAGCTGGAGGAGGTGTACATGCCGGGGGTGGGGCCGGTGGATCAGGGAGATTATTTTTGACACGGACGGAAGGGTCGCGATCCAAATCATTTTTTTTCAGAGAGAGAGGGGAAGAAGCCCCATGTGTGGTACGGTGGACACCAGCAGCAGGTGACGAGAGGAGTGCAGCAGCAGAGCAGCCGCCACAACCATGTCCTTACAAGGCACAGCCGGTACCAGCATCAGCAGCAGCTGGTGCCCAACGAACGCCCACGCCCTCCCGCTGCTCCCCCTCCCGAGCAGCAGCACCAATGCAGCTGCTGTGGAGAGAAAGGTCATGTACATCAGGACTGCAAATTCAACCTCGCCCGCGGACTGTTTCAGCAGCGGAGGAACGGTGGCTTTGGCGGCGGGTCTGTGTTCCAGCAGCAGCAGCAGCAGCAACAGCAGCAGAAGCCAGGCGTGGTGTATGGCAGCACTGGTGGATTTCAGCAGCAGCCGCGGCAACAACAGCTGGCGGCTGGCTCCACCCGCGGTGTGGTTGGACAGGTGAGTGGTGGGGTGTTTATTGGCGAGAAGGGGGGGGGGGCTGCTGCCGGTTCGTTTGTGGCGTCTTTGCTGGTGAAAGCCCCCGCCAACATATCTTCTCCCAACGCAGTTAGGCACCCCGCCGCTCATTCTCCCCCGCGACCCACGACATCACGTGTAGCACCTGCAGTAGCGCGGAAACGCGCAGAACTGGATCTCATGGAGGCCGGGTACAGTATAAGTGTAGCAANGGCAACAACAGCTGGCGGCTGGCTCCACCCGCGGTGTGGTTGGACAGGTGAGTGGTGGGGTGTTTATTGGCGAGAAGGGGGGGGGGGCTGCTGCCGGTTCGTTTGTGGCGTCTTTGCTGGTGAAAGCCCCCGCCAACATATCTTCTCCCAACGCAGTTAGGCACCCCGCCGCTCATTCTCCCCCGCGACCCACGACATCACGTGTAGCACCTGCAGTAGCGCGGAAACGCGCAGAACTGGATCTCATGGAGGCCGGGTACAGTATAAGTGTAGCAATGCGGCAGATTCCCGGACCATACCGCGTTCTTGTAATTTCGCCATCCGCGGCATCGCAACAACCCAAGCAGTCACCGTCTCAGCAGCAGCAGCAGCAGCAGCAGCAGCCAGCAGCCTCACTTGTGCTATCACCCACAGCAAACCATGCCGATGAGATCCTTCCTGCTGCCCCATCTTCAACGATTGGGATTTGTGGAACGGCATCCGCACCGGCGGTCGCAACGGCGGCTTCGGCCAGAGCTGCGGCGGCAGGAGTAACGCCGCATGGAGCGACAACGGCAGTGGCTGCGACGGAAACGGCGGCGGTGGGGACAGCAGTAGCAGCGGCGTCCCCGGTTGCCGCGTTGGCGCCGGGCAGTCAAGATACGCGCGCCGACAGCGGCGGCCTGACCTGCAGCAGCGGTGGAGACAACGGCATCTACGGTTTCGAGAGGGGCGCGTCGTACCCTTTTGACCCGGGAGGGTTATTTGCGCAGGAGGTGCGTGAGGAGGGAGATCACAACAGCGGTGGTAAGGAGGACTGGAGCAGCGGTGGCCGCAGTAGCAGCAGCGGCGACGGCGGAGATGGCGCGGCCTGGCATGGAGCGTCAACACATCCCTTTGACAGAGGGAAGCGGTCCCGTGGAGGAGAGCGACCAAGGGGTCCGTGCTGGGAGTGGACCTCCCGTTCGATCGAGGTAGAGATGCATGGGCACGTGCCGGGGGGTGATGCTTCGCACCAAGCGGCACCAGCGGGAGCGGCGCCAACGGCAACGGCAGCAGTTTGAGCGGGGATGAGAGGGCGCGCGAGCGGGGGGAGAGTTTACCCTTGTCTGTTTCCCCCCCGCCCACCCCTCCCGTGCCTCCCACAGCGCCACACCTGCAGCGAGCCCCGGCGACGTACGCGCAAGCTCATGCGGGGCGGGCACAGCGCCATTTGGGGAGCAGCCGAGAAGCGGGAGATGGATGGTCTGGTTGGGGCGGGCACGTTCGAGCCGGCAGGAGGGCTCTAGCAACGAGGAACGAACGTCATCTCTGCCAAATGGGTCTACACGTGGAAACCTGATGAATTCGGTGATGTGTTGCGTGCAAAGGCTCGGCTTGTCGCTAGGGGTTTCGGTCAGCGTGAAGGTATTGACTATTTCGAGACTTTCCCCGTGCCCTACCCATCCGAGTATTCGCCTCTTGTCTGCTATCGCGCGTGAAATGGGTTGGGACATGTCCCACTTTGATGCTGATCAAGCGTTTGTGCAATCGAAGCTAAATGAGATCGTGTACGTGCGTCTGCCGCAGGGTTGTGGGCCCCTTTCGGGTAAGATTGTGAGACTTGCCCGTAGTCTTGAAGCAGGCGTCACGCACGTGGCGCCACCACCTTGTTCGGGGCATGAAATCTCTTTGGGTTTGACCAATGTGCTGCTGATGCGTGTGTTATGCGTTTGATCGAGGATGGTGTGCTTCCCATGGTAGTTGTGGTGCATGTGGATGACATTTTTTCCATCGGGCGAAATAGTGGGTGTGACAGGTTTGGCCGAGACTTGAACGCCTACGTTCCCATCACCAACCTCGGAGCGTTGCGCTTGTGTGCGGGAGTTCGTTTTTCACGCGATTGGGATGCTGGTACGCTTACATTGTCGCAAGAAACTTTTGCTGTCAACTTGGTTGCGAAGTTTGGTGTCACGCGCAACAAGGAGACCCCGATGCCTGTTGGAGTGAAGCTTGACGATTTTTCTGCTGACGAACTTGATGGTCTTGAGCATTTTCGTTTTTTGGTAGGTCACCTCACGTGGCTTGCTAACCAGACTCGGCCGGATATCCTTAATGCCGTGCGGTCCGTTGCGAGATATTCCCATGCACCGTATATCATACACTGGCGGGCTGCGTTGCATATTGCGATGTACGTTAAATTCACGAGTACTTTTGGTATTACATTTCAGCGGGGTTCACGGGAGGGTATCGATTTGCGCTTGTATGTTGACTCCGACTATGCCAGCCGGGCCACTGACCGGCGGACGGTCTCGGGAGCAGTTGTGATGTGCGGCGGTGCATGTGTTTCGTTTTTATGAAGGACGCAGAAAAGTGTGACCCTGTCGTCGACGGAAGCAGAGTATGTTGCGATGGCTGACGGTGTGAAGGAGACGATTTTCTTGTGGTATATTTGGGGTTTTATTGTTTCGGGTCGCGATGTTGGGTGCACACTGGTGTTCGAGGATAACGAGAGCGCTCTTCACCTTGCGGTCAACCCCGCCACCACACCGAACTCTGAGCACATCGACATTCGTCACCACTTTCTTCGGGAGCGTGTAGCACGGGGAGAGTTTAAGATTGTGCACGTGCCCACGACTTTTCAGCATGCGGACTTTCTCACGAAACCGTTGCACAAGAGCGCATTTTGCTTCCACCGTGATTTTGTGATGAACATTCAGTATTCAAGTATTTTTTTTCTTTGTGTACGCGTTTCCTAAGCTGTGCTTTGTGTCGAAAATCAGGGGGGGAGGACATGTGTTGTCATGATTCCAGACGCAACACTAGCGAATGCGTATATGTATTTCTTGTGTTTGCAGGGCGTGCTTCAGCTGGGGGACTGTTTCATATACTTTGATGTTTTGAGATCTTCTGATGGTTGAATAGGAGGGGAAGAAAACACAGGCAGATCTGTATGCATGTTTCGGGGAAACGTTCCAGCTGGGGTGCTGTTACGTATTGATATTGGTATTTGCATGTTTCGGGAAATGTTGCCGCAGGGGGGCTGTTTGCATGGATATTTCCTTATATTTCTATCGTCTCTCGGACAACAACTGGGGCACCTATAGCATGTACGCGCTGTTAAGGATTTGGTCCTTGGACGCTATATTGGAGGAGGAAGGGTTTGACATGTTTTGACGAGTATTGGTTGGGGCCTTTGTGCTTGCCGAATGCTTGTTTTAATTGTTCAAGAAGTTGAAACTTTGTGTTGTTTGATGATGTCGTGTCAACTCTTTTGAATAGTTGTTGGGTACTCTTCTGAGGATGATTCTTTCGTTTTAACGGTTTGAGAATACATTGGGTTTCATGAATAAACTGATTGAGACGCTTTGCGTTAAATGCGTAACCAGTTTTGTAGAGGATGTTTCTCGAGTGGTTATTTGCGTTTTTGTATTGGTTGGAAGATTATCCACCTTGGACTTCCAGATCGTATATATTGTATCAAGCAGGGGGGCTGTTTCGGGTACTTGGATACAAGATCCGATCTGCAGAGAACATGTGTGCGGGGGGTATACTGTTGGGGGTCCAAGTGCGGGCCCCCTCGTGAGAGCCCGCGCTTGCGTTCACTGAAACAGGACCTGTACTGAAATCGGTCCGTGCTGGAAGAGCACGTGTGTGTTAGGGATATATATCATCTGCATCGGTCCTCTGGGTTAACATAGTCCCCAGATAGACATCATACCGTGGGTGGGCACGGCAACCTTCGTGGGTGGTCACGGGGGTACACAAACGAAGGACAGCAACGAGAGCGTGTACGGACGGAGCGGGTCGAGTGCTGTCGTGCTGGAACTGGCCGCAGCGATACAAGAGCAACGGCGCCGGAGCAGCGATACCGAGGCAGCGGCATCGGAGCACACGGCAACATCGAACCGTGACCAACATCTTGTGTTATCACATATTTTCCATTTTTTCCTGAACATCGGTGTGTATTTTTGTTTTTTTTGTCTTCACTTCAAATCAGCGCTCACAGCACTAAATAGTAGTGCTGTTTACTCCAATCCGTGGTCACACAAGAGAAGTCCCTCTCTACCCTCCCCTCCTGCGGTACTTTGCCTTCGATTGATAATGCGACAAGAGCTCAGCACTTTCTTCCCTCTGTGAACACACGGCCTAATGCTATCCACTAGGCCAGTAGCGGAAGCGAGAGAAAAACTCACTTTGCAAGAAAAGCTCGCATACGCCGGGTTTCGAACCCCTGACCTGACCTTTACGGTTCCGATGTTACCAACTAGACCACCGGGGCGTTGGTTACCTGCTACTTGTGATGGCGTCACTAGTTTTGTAGAGAGACGCGGCAGAGATGGCGCGGATACCCCGGGTTTCTTTATGTGTACCGGCATCGTGGAACACCCCTCCAATGTGGAACGATTCCTAGTCAGTGTCGATTATTCACTACACTGCTGTGTCCTACACAGACAGATGATCGGGGGATCGGGGGTGGATTCGGTGATGGTCAATTGCAATGATGGCTGTGGTTGTTGACTGTATGTCAGGGACGCATTCAAACAGCACTTCAGACAGCAGTTGCGCGCCCCGATCTTGTACCATTCCTACCATGGTGTTATTGCACAGGCAGCACTCACTCCGTACAGCTGCACAGGTGGCCAGTGGGCACGGCTGTACGGGGGGGTTGTGTAACCTCCGGCCAACGAGGGGTTATTACATGGGATTACGTGGGGGGGTTACAGGCCGAGCGGGTATAACGTGCCGGGTTATGAAAGCGGTTTTCCGCGGATTGGTGTGAAGGAGGAGAAAAGAAAAAAAAATGTGTGAGCTTTCCCCTCCCTTCCATTCATTGCATTCCACTGGTGGACGGGCACTATGTACACGGCCCTAGGTTTGCTAGAGGGAGCTGTACTGTCTCAGTAATATGGTTTTGCCATCAAAGGAGGAGGGGACAGGTGGTGACGAGCTGATTGGGCTGCTTGACCCTTCGGCGCGAGAATTTTTAGACCAAGAACCCTAAGTGCAACGAGGGAGAAAGCGAGGAACCGACTGGGATGGACAGCAACGAGAACGTGCACGAAGCGGACCGGGTCGAGTTTGGTCGTGCTAGGACTGGCCACAGCGGCACCGGAGCAGCGGAACCGGAGCAGGCGGACGGCATCGAACCGTGACGCACGGACAAACATCTCTTGTGTGGTCAATTATTTTTCCGTTTTTTTCCTGAGTAGAGGTGTTGGGTGTGTGTGGTTTTGTAGAGAGCCGCGGCAGAGATGGCGTGGATTACCCGGGTGCCTTAATTGTGTACCTGCATCGTGGAATTCAATGTGGAACGATTCCTAGTCAGTGTCGATGTTCACACTGCTGTGCCTAACACAGATGATCTGGATAGATTCGGGTGATTGCCAATTGCAATGATGGCTTTGGTCGGGTGTTCTTCATTGTATGTCCACGGACTCATTCTGATAGCACTTCAGACAGCAGCTGCATGCCCCGAGCTTGTGTACTATGCACCATGGTGTTATTATTGTACAGACAGCACTTAAGACAGCAGTACGCTGTAGTCGACAACTATTCATTTTGGTTAAATGCGGGACAAGGGGGGTGATGCTGCTGCTGTAGTCGATTTGTAGTGTGCGGGCGTGTAGTTCAGTTGTGAGAATACAAACGTGCTGCAGGGATTGCAGGTGTACCTCCTCGGGCTTGCGTACCCTTTACTTGCTAATAGTGTTTGTGTTCTTCAGATCTTCTGATGGCTCTAGCATTTTTGTGACCACGGACCGAGTCTTCGCTAGATTTTGGGATTAGCCAAAGAAAAACAACAACAAACAACAACAAGTGTACCGTTGAGTTGACGTTGAGTTGACCAACCGATATATCGGTAGACAAATTTCCTCCCTTTCGAGATGACTAGCGCAGGAACATCACACAACGCGGAGGGGATCGAACCAGCGAACTGTGTCTATACAGTCTAACGGTGTGCCGCTATGCTATATGTTGAAGCATATCACGTACTACTCGTAAATTCCATGAATCTATAGTGATGGGGGGGATGTACTCATAGTCGTACATGCCGTAGTCGTGAGACCATTGACCTCGCATCCCTACAAAGCCGGGACGGAGCACGCCGGCTTC
>CACKRE030005226.1:0-12891 GCA_902602495.3 Ectocarpus sp. CCAP 1310/34
CATCCAGCACATGTATCCAACAGCAATGTTCGCAGACTCACGAACACCTTCCCGGGAAGATTTGTTTGCCGAAAGGCGTACCATACTGACGCTGTATGTCAGGCCTGGAAACAACGGAGCTAGACCTCTGTTCAACCATGGTATGATTGATGGTAAATTACATCACCCACCACGGTGGTCTCGGCATCATCCCTCGGCATGCGGCATGAGCCCACCAATACTTACGTCTGAGGCAGTATGGGCCCCAACACTCCCGTCTGAGGCCGCGAGGGGCCGACAGGCCCCCGCGGTCGGAGTTCTTGTATTCTCGTACAATTTCCACACAATCGTGGAGAGTGGGTTCACCGAAAAGTGTCTCGTCGACGCCGATACAAGGCCCACATTGGCGCCCTGTGGAATTCCCGCCAATCAACGGCCTTGGCCACGACGGATGAATGGAGATGGTTGCGTGTTGTCAGCGACTCGTTGGAGGGTGTCGAGTTGACTCCATATGGACCCGATACATGCCCAATAACCATCCTTCCGCAGGGAATTAAGAATAATTCGTTTTGGCTACTCAAGAAACTATCCTCGTCGTAGCTCATCATACCACCAAACAATGGCGTCTCTCTGACGTTTGCCAACGATTGCAAAGATACCGAATCGCTGCAACAGGGGTGGCCGAAAAGAATATTTCTTGCACTAATGCAGACCCCCCTTCCTTATTTGGGACATCTTCACGGGGGGTGGGGGGGTACCGGCATTCTTTTGGGGTCTTGCCAAGGAGGATAAAAGAACCGAAAGTGGAAGTACCCAACGTAATCTGCATATGAATATGTCACCGCTTGCTCACGAAAGCTACCTGTTGAACGAAATAGCACAAATGACCCGCGTTTGTGAGGCGTCCAGTTGCACGACAACTTGCGTCTCAAACTTCACACCTTCCAAGTTCCCAGCCGCAACTCGTGGAATACTTGAATAGCGAATATCGGAGTCCAAATATCTTCCTTTTTGTTCAGGCCAGGAGATACATGGTGCCGACGAGCAGTTATTCCCATGCCGCTGTAGACTGCTTGTATTTTTATATCTCGACTCGGGCTCGTCAGCCCAATTGATATAGTGGTGAAATCGTTAGGCTGGAGTATACTTTTCCGATCAAAGCCAAGTATCTATTCTGTTCCTCGTTACATGAGTCTTGCAGCGCTTTTGGCTGATCGCCGACACGTCATCTACCATTTTTGCGAACCATCGTAGTCTCTCCTCGTGCCCATCACTGTGTGGAAATTTGTTCTCAAATGCCTTCACAGCCGGCTGACCCAAGACTAGTTCGCACGTGCGATCATTCGTCTCGAAGCACCACAGCCACGACAACATAGTCGGTACCTGAAGCTGTGCTGAGTTCATTCGTGCAAAAGAGGTTTACGTTTATAACTGGGCAGAAGAAGGCGAAGACACTATTGGTCAGCCACTACCTGTATGTATAGTAGGGAGGGAAATGCCATGCTTGTGGGTAAGATGGGGGAGGGTGAAGTTGACGTTGGGGAGATGAAGTAATTCATGTTTTGTCGTGACCCGACACAAGGATTACCTACAACTTGTATGGCCCGGTTGACTTGCAAGTACACGCGGCTCAGATGGATTAATTCAGTCTCCAACGATCATGCAGTTGTCGTTAGTATTCAGCCTTCTTTCGGTGGGTTGAATACCGTTGTCCCTCTAGGTTTTCCACCGCCGGAAGGTGGTTTCCTTTTTCTGACATCAACCTCCTTCCGGGCGGGAATCAACAGGGGGGGGATACGATCTGCTCCTGGTGGAAAACTCCGATTTCACGCCTCCAGCCCGATTAGGTGTTGGGNAGGGAAAATTCTGACGACTACGTTTTCGACTCTAATGGTATGCGCTCACCACAACGCGCACAGTCACCGTACGCCGATTCACCCTTATCCGTCTCTCAATATGCACAGTAACAAACCAAACGTTTCCAACGTACCCTATTCCTTCAGCAGGCCTTTTCAATAGTTTGCTTGTTTTATACCAATATCGTATTGGGGGGTGTTCAGCACCTGTTGCGAGAACATCAATATCGTTTTCTTATTGATGATACCCCTTTTTCGTCACCCTTCATACCGAGTAGAGAAGAACATTTTTTTGCACGCGGTGGTATGGCACAAATACGACCACCCCGTCGTCCCCAGGCCCTCGTCACCTATAGCTGTCATATGTGGTTGATCTGCGCACAGCAGAATTCCGAGATCTTGCACGTCACAGAGTAGTGCGCCCTCTTTATTTTGCTGCCCGTGAGTGGGTTACCTAACGCCAGGTATCAAGCAGTCCGTGGTCATGCGGTGTGGCCTAGCTCATGCATCGAGGACTTGAGCTGGAATGAAAAATATATTGAACACACGTGCACCGTGCTTAAGCATGTCGTTGCTGTTAGCGTCGCATCCCATGCTGCCTAGTTGTTGTGTTGGATTGTAGGACAGGGCACGATGGAGCTGGAGTTCGTACAAATTTGAGCACGACCCTCTTCTCTTCACTTTGCTTCAGAGGCCTTGAGTACGGAATGCAGATTCTTCACTACTACTTGGTCTTGTGGTGGGGTGATGGCGACGAACACATATTGCTTGACGCGGCCCTCAAAGGGTTCACTGTCCGTGTGCAGGGTTCCTTGGCTACCTGTCATCGATCCAAGGCAGGCAAGTCGCTACCACATCCCCTAACCCTAGCCCTATTTCTACTCTGCGCACGTCACGTTTACCTCCCGGTGTCCGTCCCGCCGAGTGGGTGGGCGGCGATTTTACCACCAGGTGACCGTCGCGCCTGCAGGACCGATCACTGATGGCCAATCGTTCCTTTCTACCATGCCAAAGGTGGTTCAAGTTAAGTTTCATTATCTCATCTATCCTACCGATAGAAATTCTAGGAGTTTCCGCCCTCTTTCTTTTCGGCCCATATAGCGGCCGTCTTCTCCTGGGAGGTGAGGGGGGTGATCAAAATCGTGCATGCCTGTGTCATTTGACGATGAAACTCGCATCCCTACAAAGCCGGGACGGAGGACACCGGTTCCTCACAGGCCCAGGCTCGCCATCACTAAGCGCGAAGCGCCGTGAGGTACTAGGAGAGTCGCTTGAAGGGTGCGCTGCATCCTGGTAAGGGTGTTGGGTATCTTCCGCGTACTCTCTGGCATGCGGATGACAGCTGCGAGTTGTCTCATTTATTTTCTGGTGCTTCCACACACAGAGAAAGATAAAAGCACTGCGCAACTGCCTCGACGGCGCTTGACCAATGGAACACAAGGTGGTGCGGTCATCCCCTTTGGACGGAGTGAGGGCTCTCGACCCCACACAACATGGTCATGGACCACCGTCATGGTTACCGCAAAACAAAATGAGGAAGAACAACATTAGTGGTTGTGGACCACAAGAAGCGATCGGCGTGCTTTACATCGTCGTTGCCAAGCGAAGAAAAGGCGTCAGCCCGGCGGAGGATAAACGTACGTCGAGACTTTTGGGAGTGTCGTCGCAGAGGATACGACATGCCTCACGGTGGCGTCCCGCGCGTGCAAAGCGTCCGTTGACTCAATCACACAGCTCCAGGGGGTTGGCCTGTGATATTCGCGGGGGTAAGCGGGAGAGCTCTAAAACACAGGGTTTCCATGTATCCGCATTGACGCCCAGATGGGCGGAAATCGTGAAGTTGCCCAACATGTCTAGGCATGGGCGGAAAGCATGAAGTTGCCCAACATGTCTAGCCAATTTGTGAGTGCTACGTTGGGCAGCATTACTGTTTACGTTCATGGTCATCGGGTCATGTGCGCGTGTGTGGCCTCTCCAAACCAAACACCTTATCAGGACGACGTTGGTGGGCATGGCCCACCAACGGCTGGCTGTCGAAATACAAGGGGCCCGTAATACAGTATTACTGTAAAAGTAGCTCTCCGGTCGAGGATGCAAGCGGGTGACCTCTTTTGCGGCCGTCCTCTCGACTCTCTATTCCTCGTGCAAAATCACCAATCGCTAATGAATGGCAACAATATTGAGGAGTGGACGGAGAGAAACCCAAGAGAAACCCAAGTGTGTGGCAACTAGTCTACCCCACTGGGCCTCCGTGATGGTTTATAATGTACATCTAATAAATAGAACTATGTAGTTTCTATATCTGTTTTGTATTTTTGCACACAGTTCAATTGTTTCTTTCTTTTTATGGGTTTGGAGGGGGTGGGTGGGGGGGGGTGTACTCATGGTCGTGCATGCCGTAGTCGTTAGACCATTGACCTCGCATCCCTACAAAGCCGGGACGGAGCACGCCGGGTTCTCACCGGACCAGGCTCTCACATCACCAAGCGCGAAGCGCCGTGAGATATTCGGCGAGTCGCATGAAGGGTGCGCTGCATCCTGCTAAGGGTGTTCGGCATCTTGTGCTTACTTCCTTGCGTACGGATGACAGCTGCGTATGACTTAATATATTTTCTGATGCTTTCACTTCCTGAGACACTGGGCAACTAACTCGAGGGCGCTTGACCAATTTAACACAATCTGGTGCGATCATCCCCCTTGCGCGGAGTGAGGGTTCTCCACCCCGCACAACATGATCCACTCGACCACCGTTATGGTNGCCAAGCGACGAAAACCCAATCCCGATGGCAAACACCGATGGGGTGGCTTGTTTTACAACGTCGTTGCCAAGCGACGAAAACCCAACCCCGATGACAAACACCGGTGAAAAGGTCTCCCTTCGGAACGTGTGTGTCTACTCTCCCTCAGGTGACGCAAGACCATATGCGTATTGCCCGGAGAGGGACTGTGTGTCTTTCAACGCTTGTGTTTCCGCACAAAACATCGCGCACGTTGTTATTCAAGTCTACATTAGAGCCAGCTCGAACGGGCATGTTTTGCCAACGAAAACTCAGAATTCCATGATGTCACTGATTGATGATGGCAGATTTCCGATGAGAACCTTTTTTTGTAAGCCGAAACAACACCACAAATGGGACATGTTCAACACTGCGGCTGGATGCATGCTCTCAGACTTGTCTACACTTGGCCTGCTGAGAAGTGTTCATGTAGGTAGGTACTGCTGTTGGACAACGCGATGACACGAAGAGTCACAGCCACAAATCATCGAATGAATAAATATCTGAACAAATGAGAGTGGAGAAGCAAGAGGAAAATATTTCAAACCGTCGTACTTGATGGGTTTGATAGGTTTAAGAATTGGTTCGCCAGCTTTGCTGTAGCTCGACTTCTTTTGTGGACGTGCGTACATTACTGTATGAAAGACCGAACATTAGCGTGTCTTGGCGACATCGGCTGCATGGTTGGCGACCGGGCGAAGGGTACCTCAAGCCGACACCACCGGGCCATGTGAAACACTGCTGCTGCTGTAGACAAGTCCTAGCGCATGCACACGCAATGATGAACGTGTATGTTTGTGATGGTGTTCCGCGGATTGACATTCATTCTCAATCTGCCATCTCATCATTCACAAGGTGTTCTTGCTGTAGACTCTACATCGTCATCCAGATACGTGAACATTGCTGCTGTGCCGTGCAGTGACTCTGCGCTCAACGATACCACTCGACCATGCGTCAACCTGTGGCATGCGACGAACACGTATGTGTGTCTACCGCCGGGACCATCTCAACCATCATCGGACAAAAAATCCCGAAACCGCACCAAGAAAAGCGTGGACTTGAGATGGAAAAAATATGAATCAACACGAACTTGATATTACATAGAAGAATATATCATTGATTGTTGATGGATGGACAAACCTCTGCACGCAAAATAGGAATCACACACACATTCGTATTGCTCGCTCTGCCCGTCGGATAGTGATGTGAGCGCGGGTGTGGGTGGGGTCCTGAACTTGATATTACATAGAAGAATATATCATTGATTGTTGATGGATGGACAAACCTCTGCACGCAAAATAGGAATCACACACACATTCGTATTGCTCGCTCTGCCCGTCGGATAGTGATGTGAGCGCGGGTGTGGGTGGGGTCCTGAGAAAGGAAAAGGACGAAAGAGTGTCAAAGCAGTAGGTGGAGGAGTGAGTAGTAGAGTTGCACCAGTGGTACTCGAAGAAGGGAACGATAGGCAGGTAGGTATCGGTGGGATCTCTTGGCATCGATGTGTCGTTTTCGTGCATTAATGTAAAGGGCAACTGCGACACTTCAGCGTGCTGTGGACTAGCGAATGCGCATATTGTATGTATCCCTGTAATAACTAAGACGTTCCACTCAAAGCACTTCTCCCTCTGGTCGGAAGTATGAGGGAGGCCGGTGCAGGCAATATCGAGGTGTAGAGATATTTTGTCCCCTCTACGTCTTCGGACAAGCAAGGTCGTGAAATCGATTCCCGCTCAAAACAATTTTTTCCCCGAGAATACATTCTTCCGTTCGTTGTCGCCCGTCCAACTTGCTCATGGTTGCCACCCTGAATGTTTGGTCCCAGTCAACACCAAAGGACTGCTCAAGTTTCTGTAATATGCGGTTCGTTGTACACCTAGCTTATCTCACCAAAAAGAAATAACATTAAAAGGAAAAAGAAAACTATGTACATTTGGCACGTACGAGGAGAAAAATACGCCTTCCCTGCGAGCCATTTTCTCGGGACATCAGTATCGGAGTTAATTTGCTCACGGGAGGGGATGACAAGCCTTTTCATCCCCTACGTTTGATATTTTTCCGTTGACCGCCTATCCCATCCGATCATGATGAAATGAATATACCTACGAGGAATCGATTTCTAAGCGTCTTACAAAACACGCCTTCCCTATACTCCCGGATTCCCAATTAACTGTGAAAAGAAGGAATCGTCCTCGACAGACGTTGGGGAGATAGTAGTGTATTTCCTTATGAAGTTGGTGTCCACAATTGCCCCTCTTTTTCGAGACTTCTTCTTGTTTGCTAGGCAAACGAAGTCTTCCATCAGGAAATCGGAACCCGACCGGCTGGCGGCGGGGCGATGAACTTTTTCACAATCCTCTGTGCGTGATTACACGGGTTCGCTATGTCCGCCATGTCGCCATCATCAAAAGTTCCGAGATCGGTAGCCAGTGCTCCTTCATGGCCCACCAACCTTGTATCTTTTTTGCCGTTTTATCTTTCAGAATAGCTGGTGATCGGTGGGATTCGAACCCTCGTATTGCGCAATCAAAGTTTACACTCTGACATCTCACGTCCACGCCTCTCACGTCTACGCCGTTACATTGTGAAAGAAGGATTCGTCCTCGACAGCCGTGCGTTGGGGGAGATCTTTATTATTATGGTGGTCTCCACACAACAATAAAACCGACCATATATCTCAGAGCAGAAGAAGTATCATATTGCGGTGCATACAGACTTCGGCTATGCCGGACTTCGCTGCCGGCGGCCCCACAACGACCAGTCGTCGCACGGACGGATACGACACCGCCGCAAATTTGATCCGCGCATACAGGGCCACCGGTGACAACGGCCCCTTACCTTTCTCGCTTTCTTACGGCGTCGTCTGTTTTTTCGTTTTTTTCCCATTCCGTCCGCAAGATATTCCCCACCCTCGTCTTCCGTCAGCTCCACGAAGCTGCCGGCGACCCCACAACCACCACTCGTCGCACGGACGGATACGACACCGCCGCAATTTTCATCCAAGCATACAGGGCCACCGGTGACAACGGCCCCGTAACTTTTCTCGCTCTCTTTCGACGTCGTCTTTTTTTTTCCCATTCCTTCCTCAAAATATTCCCCAACCCCGTCTTCCGTCCGCTTCACGTTTTGTGATCGGGCATCGACCATTCCACGAAAATCCCTTTCGTTTTCATTCAATTTTGCAAAACACCCATCTACATACGCAGCGGATGGATGGACGTATCGATCTCACATCGTCTACCGGCCTTAGCCGACTTCGAGTGCCCTTTCTCCGTAGCGATGTTATCATCGCGTCTACTTCCTCTGCCTATCGAACCACCACATCCATCCCGCGCATGCTGGCCGCCCGCTTCATTGGGGGGCAGGGAGCCAATCATCCCCCTACTGTAGTCAAGACTATGCACACAGAAAAGCAATACTTTCCACGATAAACACCATGAATTCCTTTTGACTCCATGGATCCATCGAAAACGGCCACTTGTATTGTGGCCCCTCTGACCCTTCGGTCCACATGCTCGTAATCGCCCGGGAGCGCGCGAGTACGCTCGGAACACCATACTGCCAAATATCTACAGGACGGACATCGCATGTTGTCTCTCTGTGGGTGTATGATATGGTACCAGGGTCTCACTTGAAGTTGGAGTGCATGGCTTGACTCAGCGCTGAGTCAAGCTCTCCGCGGTTGCAAAAAAGAGTTGCATCCACTGCTACGGAAGTGGGAGAACATTGTGTCGACTGTTCTACTTGAAGTGCTAGTTGTTCGACGTCGCCCTACGATGTTGTGTCGTTGAAGTCAATGTGGATATGATAATGAAAGATTCGATTATACCAATCTGCTTCATAATGGTGAGTTCGATGTTGGATCTCCTCTGCAGGAATCTTGCCATGATCCTGCCTTGGCCCCTCCTGCTGCTGGTGTATTCGACCGTCGTTGAAGGTGAGGGCGTTTCTTCCTCCCTCGGCAATCGGAAATGTTTTGAGGTGCACGTTGTGCTGTCGCACAAATCATCATAAGGAACAAGCACAGTCAGCATTGACTATTGTCTGCTACCGACTGCCTCTTGCGTTGTTCTGGCAGCTCGCAGTAGCGGGGGCCCTGTATCCAAGCGTTGGCTGTCTTGACTGTACGTGGGGGCTTAGTTGACACACGTTTGTCGTCTGGAATACAGTAATACATAACATGCCAAAACAAGCCGCCCGAGGACCAACACATCGACTTAGCCGTAGAGATGGTCTGGGTCATGCATTCCACCATATTGTTTCTACAGAAAAATGCAGGTGGTTCGAAAAGAGGTTGATGGTATCGATATTAGGAGTTAGACTTCATTCAGTACATGGTTGGGCTTTGGGCGTACGCTTTTTGCTTGCTTAAAGTTATGATGACCGAAATCCTCAGGTACAACGCTCGGATCTATCGGTACGGAGATGGGCACGGGATCGGGGCCTTGTACTCTACCGGGTGCTTCAATCACGACTTGACTCGTTGTCCCCATCGGCCAAGATGGCGATAATTGTTCTGCCTTGCTCAACATGTGCACGTGCTCCTCTTCTCGCCTGATGATCCTTCTCACGTCTCAGGCGTGCATCCCTGCCTGGGGAGCGACAGCGGCCGATGTACCTTTGGTACAACCGATGTGTGAGTTTACGGTGACGCGATTTTCTACCGGTAGGTGCTTGGTAGAGGATAGGACGGAGAGTACAGGCTGCGATAGTACCGAACCCGATCAACACATACCAGCATGGTCGACACAGACAACACACATCGAGAATTCAATCACGTGGCGAATCATTTGACATCAAGTTGATCCGTTGCACAAGACACCCTTTCGTTGCCACTCGACCTCTACCACACGGTCGGGCTACAGTAGCCTAATCATCTTGCCTTCGTTTATACGCCTTGATTCCGCGACGCCGTCAGCGACGTGAGATATTGCGGTCTAGGGGATGAAGACTTCGAGGATCTAAGCCGCTGCTTAGACACGGCCGGGCGAAGCACGATCACGGAAGTGTGAGTGGTCAAGAGTCGTTTGCAAACACCCTTCCATCGTGCTGTGAATAGTAATGGCTTATCTCTCGCTGTGGTGTAGCATGCACAAGCGAGAGCCGTTCATGTATATTGTACCTACGACAGAGACAGGAAATATCCCGGTGCCACTATTCGGGGTTTTCAGAGATAGAGCTGCTCCCCCCATGATCAGCCTTTCGATCAACACCTGTTTATCAGGAACAGGTCCTACGGGATGTGATCTGCGCGGATACACTTTGTTTTTTATCAATCTTCCTTTCATCGTGCCCGTTCAAAACAATCCCCCAAGTATCCCTACCCAACGTCTCTGCACGCCGAGGGCGGTCTTGGCAAATTGTTTCATGAGTCGGTGAGTGTGTTGCTGCTTGGCGCGGCCCGAGTTAACACTTCAGGTACCCGAAGCCGTCGTACGAGATGTGCCTTTCCAAGGAAGTTCCCCCACAACTTTCACCGGAGTATTTGGGCCGAAAAGCACGGGCGTAGAAGACAATAGGCCCTAGGTTTCTGATGCCGCTTCTCCTATCTCAGCACGCTGCCGTTTAGCCTATATCAAGTCCTGTACTCTCACCCTTACACCCCAGAGCAGACAATTTTGCGGGTATACTCAAGGTGTGGTTTTTTCCGACGGTGCGGTGCGGTGCGGTGCGGTGCGGTTCCCGCACCGTTACATTTCGAAATGAAAAACACCGCACCACACCGTCAAATATCGAGGTGCACGAAACCGCACCGCACCGCGATGTCACATTTCGAGGTGAACAAACCGCACCGCGCCGCACCGTTCACAAACAACCGTAGTTGCGGTTTTATCACGCTGCGGTTTTTCCTACCCCGTAGCCAACACCGCAGCAAACCGCGGTACAAACCGCAGCTAACGCACGGTTTTGTCGTGCACACACCAGGAACGTTAAACGTTTTCTGTTTTTTCTTTTTTTCAACCAGCACACGCAACACCGTGTCCCCACACGGCACACACACCGCCATCTGGTTGTTGCCAGTGGCGGGCATCAGCCGCCTGGTGGTGCTGCCAGATTTGTTTTTTAACTTTTCTGGCATATTCCAACGGTAGTAGGAGTAAGTGAGGAATATGGCTGCTGTCGATGCGTGTTGTTGGAACGTGATGTGTCTGGAAAAATGAAGTTATGATCAGTAGCTTCTCTGCCGTCAGCGGTAATCAGGTTTTCTGACCGGAAGCCGCGGAATTTGTCTCGGGGGCCTCATGTCGATGGACTACATCTAACATATTCCACGAAAAAAAAAGGAAAGGAGATCTCGTCATTTTGTCACAGACAACCCTAGAATTGTCCGGGACGTTCTTCGACGGTGCAACGCCGCCAAGGACGCAGTTTGCGCGGTTATGTAACGGGGTAGGCAAGCCGCACCGTAAAAAAAACACGTGTGACGGTAAACCGTACCGCACCGCAGCGTCAAAAACCGCACCGCACCGCACCGTCGAATTTTGAGATGGAATAAACCGCACCGTGATATGATAAAACAGCACCGAACCGTCCCGTCAAATCGAGATGAAAAAAACCGCACCGCGGTGCGGTTCCACACCGTAAAGATCCCTGCCTTTTTGCCCAATCGCGGCCCCCTTCGACGCACTCCTCTACCTTTTATTCCGGTTCGTCGACGTCTAAATCTAAGGAACTTGGACGACAACGACTTCGTCGACTTCCCGGAGGGCTTGTTTGCGGGCCTGGGTGCCGTCACATACATGTGAGTGAATACATAGGTCCCCGCATCGTCAATTGCTTGGTTTCAGGTTGCGAGCTTCTTCCGGCGGTATTCGACCACACGGTTTCCCACGACAGCTTTCGTAGCTTTTCTGCATGTCTTGTCAATTGGATGCGGTTAAATCAAGGGGACCGCTGACAACGGCGGTATCTGATGCAGAACATGTCCAAGGGGAAAAATCGAAGAAGACATGCTGGCTCAGAGAATCCCGATCTCAGAGACTACGTCGGTAGAGGACATTATGGACATTGTGGAGCATCGCGTGCTCTTTGGCACACCCAGATATGGTGCTGGGGCGAAGGCTGCTGCCGAGTCCATTACTCGTCACAATTCTGGATCGAAACCAACCTGTCGTCGCTTCGAAGCCGCGTACCACAACCCCCGAACTGCGGATCGGAACTCGTGCCGCAGTGAACGATAGGTGGTTTACACTCAGATTTGCGGATTTTGTAACCGTCGACACCACGGCCCCAGCAACAGATCTGAGATTGCTACTGCGCATGCCGTTGCTCTCTGATGAGCACAACTGCTAGACTATAGCAGCAGGGAGCATTTCTAGATCAGGACTGCTGTCTCACAGAATGTTTCGTCCTGCAGCAGCGGAGGTGGCGGTGCTGCTGTAGCTCGTAGATTTTGTAGTCTACCACAGAGATTACACTGCTGTCACCACTCTATCACAGAGGTTGGTCTACACTGCTGTGAGATCGGTAGGCCCGAGCGAGCTTTGTAAAGAGAAATGTAGATGGATGTTCTTATCAACTGACTCCCTGGTCAGGCTTTGATGGGTGCTAGATGAGAGTGAGCACAAGGGGCGAAGGCGCGCTTGTGTCTCATCTCAACAACAAAACATAACAAAAAACAAGCAGCACAAACATAGCAGGTTCCGAGGGTCTCCGGGGTAATGGCCCCAGTACCGGAATTTCGGTGTTCGGAACAATGAAACAACTACAATCTCGCCTGCCAAATATCTCCGCTACAACTCTGTGCTCATGTTCTCTGCTGAGTACAATCTCTTCTTTCTGTATTATGTCTACGGGAGGCTAGTTGCCGCAATCGCACCTATGGTAAACTGTGCCTGACTACGTTGTAACAGTTTTCCTCGACACGACCCCTCGATTAGGCAAGTAGCCGATGTTCCAAACATTCAATTCGCTGCCATTTTTGCGACCCTTCGATTCCCAATCCATATCAAAGAATATCGACCTCCACATGAGTGAATCCAACCTGTGAGCAATACACGCATTCAAAACATTAAACCATACTATGCGATCTTGTGCTTAATATCTTCTAGCACTTGTAGTCCCTGATGAGTTGCATGATGGTGGCGAATCGCTGCTTCGGGAGATGTTTCGTCGCGTTGTCCGCCAACATCGTGGCACTAGGTTGGCGGTGAAGAGTGACCCAGTGCTCCTTCGTGAGTTCCCTGAGGAAGAAGAACCGGAGCGCGATGTGCTTGGTTCTAGAGCTGAACATCGCGTTGCTGGCCACAGTCAATGCTCCGGTGCTGTCGCTGTTGATG
>CACKRE030005226.1:15850-35247 GCA_902602495.3 Ectocarpus sp. CCAP 1310/34
TGTTTCTTGTTGAAAAAATCGTCCGGGTTCTCTCCTGCCTCCTTGCCCGTCCTTTCCGGGTCGTCCAGTTTAGCCCTGATCACTTCATCTGTCACTCGATTGTAGTTGGCCTTCAGTTCCGCGAATGCTGCCTGCCCGTCGCCGCTAAGGCCGGTGTCGTCTTCGTGCTTGTGTACGGTTAGTACAGCCGGCAGTTCGACGAGGCAGAATAGGATTTCGTAGAGGTCTTCGTTTGCTCTCCCGTATGCGGCGAAGGTGGTGACCGAGGGATCAGGCCCGCGCATTCCCTTGAGAAGTGGCATGATGTCCCTCTGAGTAACGCCGACGACTACACCCAATTTCTTCATCCAGTCGTTGAAATCCTCTGGTTTCGTTCCATCGAACTTGGGGAGTCCTCTGATGACGTTGGCCAGGTTTGTGGATCCGTCACTCCAGATGCTGCCTCCGCCTCCAGTTCCCGATGTTGCCTCCATTTCTGGTTTCATCCTGATGATCTCGTCTTGAATATTTTTGTTGGTGTATGACTCAGCTATCTGTCTCTGAGATTTTCCAGCCCTGCTCCTTCTATTGATATAGAGGACTCCGGTTGTAGGCCAATTTGCGACCCCGCTCCTGATACCCTTTCCTCACTTAGGGAATCGGTGAATAGGACTACGGTTCCCGGTCGACTTTCGCTGTTGATACAGTCTTCCCTCCTGTCTCCGCCGCAGAAGTATTTGCTCAATGTCTAAATCGAGGCTTCCCGCGCAACACTTTGCTGTTTGTTCACCACAGAGGTACCCACTACTGCTGTTGCAGCAGTGGTAACGTGTGTGTATAATGAACTCTCAGCCCCTTGGTGTAGATGACCAAGTAGTGCGCTCACTTTCGTTTCCGCTGACCGTTGATGATCTCCCAAATCTCCGAATCCAGATTTCCGCTCGAAGTCCACAGACGGTTGTTGTAGTCCACAGCAATAGGATGTCTTGACTTCCGTCGTGACGTCCGCAGCTCCTAGTGTTCGTGTAAAGCGAGGTTCATAACTTCACAGAATGTGGCGTCCTGCAGCAGCGGAGGTGGTGGTGCTGCTGTAGCTCGTAGACTTTGTAGTCTACCACAGAGGTTACACTGCTGTCACCGCTCTATCACAGAGGTTGGTCTACACTGCTGTGAGATCGGTAGGCCCGAGCGAGCTCTGGAAAGAGAAATGTAGATAGATTTTCTTATCAACTGACTCCCTGGTCAGGCTTTGATGGGTGCTAGATGAGAGTGAGCACAAGGGGCGAAGGCGCGCTTGTGTCTCATCTCNGAAATGTAGATAGATGTTATTATCAACTGACTCCCTGGTCAGGCTTTGATGGGTGCTAGATGAGAGTGAGCACAAGGGGCGAAGGCGCGCTTGTGTCTCATCTCAACAACAAAACATAACAAAAAACAAGCAGCAAACACAGCAGGTTCCGAGGGTCTCCGGGGTAATGGCCCCAGTACCGGAATTTCGGTGTTCGGAACAGTAAAACAATTATTCGCCTGCCAAATTGTCTCCGCTACAACTCTGTGCTCATGTTCTCTGCTGAGTACCATCTCTTCTTTCTGTATTATGTCTACGGAAGGCTAGTTGCCGCAGTCGCACCTATGGAAACTGCTGTGCCTGACTACGGTGTAGCAGTTTTCCTCGACACTATCCAAGCAAAACGGATTTGTAAACACCCGCTGAGTAACCTAATCTTCCCTGAAGTTTGAGGCGTGGAGAAATTTGTTTGGTTTGAAAGAAGTTGTGTGCGGGCGTAGAGTTGATGATATGCTGGGGGAGACAAGTCCCAAGCGCCGCTAATCTTGTGCGTCTCGTGGGTGATCGCGGGATGCTGTTTCGGTCGTTTTCGAAATCAGTCGAAAACAATATCGGCCCTCATCACCCTCTTGACGATATGTCTGGGTAGACGTTTCAAATCGCCAGACGAAAACGGAAGCAAGCAGGCGAGTGCGTATCTCTTGATTGGTCGCTAATCCTCTAAAGGAGCAAGCGCTTCGCAGCCAAAACGGTGCGTGTAAATGGCATTTCTTTGTTTTGTTCTGTGGACCTTCACATACGCCAACGAGACGCCCGACACACGCTGTTCGTTTGTCCGTCTTTTGTGCCGCCCACCGTTGGCTGCCTCGCCACGAAGCCGGATGAATCACCTCCCATACCTGAC
The DNA here is from genome assembly GCA_902602495.3 of Ectocarpus sp. CCAP 1310/34. Classification (NCBI taxonomy): domain Eukaryota; class Phaeophyceae; order Ectocarpales; family Ectocarpaceae; genus Ectocarpus; species Ectocarpus sp. CCAP 1310/34. The sequence continues at coordinate 18,022 of CACKRE030005226.1, forward strand.
GGAATTGCCGGGAGGGCTCTTCGAGAATCTAACGACCTTGGAGAAAATGTGAGTGCCAGCCATATCTGTGCTGTGTAGCGTGCCACTGTTGAGTCGAGAGCGGGTCTCTTCAAGGCATGTTCCTTGTCCTGTACAAGTGGACGTATCAAAAGCGCCAGCGCCAGACAATGCTATCACGCTCGCCGTAAGACCACGGCACTGCCTGGCCTTTCTGGCAGCTGCAAAATATAGCTTGCTTTCGTCTTCCAAGGAGGATATTTCGTCATTTCGCGTGTCGGCGGTTTCTTCAAGGATTGTGAAAGAAGTCCACCAAAACTCGTTAGGTCGACGAGTGGACAACACCAACAGTTGGCTGCGGTCGCGATACTGTCGTTTCTGCATCGCGGCTACTCACGAGCAGCTCGGGTACACAGTTCTTAGTGCGGATATGTGCGCGCAGTCGTAGTTGGATGATTGAGACCATTTGAAGGTAAACTACGCGGGTTGCAGCAAGCCCGTCCTGGGCGTTACTTGGGGCACTGGGTAGACGGCCGTGTTAGGGCGAGAGAGAGAGGCGGTGACAGAGGTGGAGAGAGCGTGGGAGAAAGAAACTTGATCGGAGAGAGACGGCGGTGGCGGTGGAGGCAGAGGAAGAAATGCGAAGCACGCACGCAAGCCTCGTCGTACCAACCGCGCCAAAAGGGTCCCCGTGACTGCACCGGTGGTACCCTACAACACACAAAACAAAATGTCCAACACGTATTCCTTTGGGATCCTCACGACCAGATACTGTTGCGAGTATATCTACCATCCCCCCTACTCGCTACTCGCAACAGTTTCTCACTGAAAACTTCACTACCACCCGATATCTCATCCGAAAGACGTCTTTCCCAGAACACAAGTCATCAAGATTACTTCCAAATATCAGAAAATGAAAAGGATACTAAGAAACTTGAATGCTGCATCGCGCACATTTATACCTCATGCGCGGGAAACAAAACAAAACCAAAACACAACCCATCAGAAAAACAATGAACATTCATGCCAAATTCATCACAAAATCAACGTGAGACTCGGGAGTGTCCGTCGGCAAGCTCTTCGTAAGAATATCTGCACGCTGGTATGGCAACGGCACGTGGATCACCGAAATTTCCTTCCTCTCTTCCAGTTCCCTGAGAAAATGGTGCCATACATCTATGTGCTTCGAGTTCGAGTTTGAGATGGGGTTCTGCACTAGTTGAATCGCCCCCTGATTGTCCTCGAAGACTGGGATGCACGGCATGCCGACCTGCGGCAACATGAAATGCCAAATCTGGCTCAAAAACAACATGTCGTTCACCACGTCACCAAGCGCGACGTACTCTGCTTCTGTCGTCGAAAGCGTAACACACTTCTGCGTTCTAGAAAACCAAGACACCGCGCCTCCTCCACACGTCACGATCCCCCCTGATACCGACCTACGGTCTGCTGCCTTGCTTGCAAAGTCCGCGTCAGCGTACCCCTGCAAGCTGAATCCCTCTACGGTACGTCTCTGAAGTGAAATACCGAAGTGACTCGTCCTCCTCGCATACCCTAAAATACCTATCGCTGCATCCCAGTGGACCTGCTTTGGAGATGAGCAATACCTAGCTACTGCCCTTACTGCATTCGCAATGTCTGGTCTAGTCTGAGTCGCCAGCCACATCAAAGATCCGACTAGTTGACGAAACGGATAGTCTGTCTCCATCTCATCCGCATCAAAATCAGGAAGCTTCACCCCCGAAGACATCGGAACGTTCTCACCTCCAACTACTCCATACACTCTGCTGCTAGCTCATCCGTGAAAGTCTGCTGAGAAATAGTCAATCTACCGGTTTCCTTGTTCCTCTCGCAAAAGCACCCAGAATACCATCTCAATTCTCCAGGTTTTTCACTGGCACGGACTTGTTAAGGTCGGCGCCAAGCTTGTCACATCTCTCCCTCTCTCCCACAGCAAAAATGTCATCTACATGTACTACCAAAATCAAAACAACACATCCATCCTCAATCAAACGAAACACACAAGCATCGGCCATGCACTGCTCAAATCCTAACGCCACCAAACACCTCTTCAGCATTGCATGCCACTGCCTAGATGCCTGTCTCAAGCCATACAGACTCTTGCCTAGTTTTACAATCATTCCAGATAGAGCTCCACATCCCTGCGGCAAACGCATGTACACGTCTTCCTCCAACTCCGAACGCACAAAAGCTTGCTCAATATCGAAATGATACAAGTCGAGGTTCAACTCGCACGCCAAAGCAGCCAACATCCTAACACATGAAACAGAAACGGTAGGCGCGTACAACTCTCCAAAGTCAATGTACTCTCTCTGCATATCACCTCTCGCTACAAGTCTCGACTTAACCTTAGTGGGCCATCCAAACTCATCTGCCTTCCAATCGAATACCCACTTAGCGTTAATTGCGTGCTCCACTAGTTGCTACTTCGCCGGAGTAAAAGTCCCCGCTTCCAACAAGCCATAAAACCCCCTTTGCATAGAGTCGCTCCAAAGGTGCCGGTGCTCCGACGCCATGGCCTCTTTGTAGCTCTTGGGGACACGAAGGTCGCTGGCCTGGCAATGCGGAAGGTCAGGGCGTTGCTCCGGCGGGCGCTGGTCTCGCAGCGTGGCGTCGATGTCTTCCCGGTTGGCGAGGAGCGTGGCAAATGCGAGTGGAAAGCCCGCTCCTGCAGCCGCCGGGTCCACTGCTGCGAGTGCTCCCGCCTGCTCTCCGGCCCCCGTTCCCCCCGGCTCTCCGGCCTCCGCCCCCCCCAGCTCCCTGCGCTCCTTATCCACCGCGCTCCGAGCCTCCAGCATCGACACCAGAGTGTTCCTGTCTAGCATCGAGATGAGTCCTGTGCTGTGCCTCGTGCCCGATCTCGTACGGCTTGGCAGCCGCGGGTCTGTCATACCCTCGGCCTTTGTACCCGGGCGAAGCTGCCGCAGGGCGTGAGCCGTAAGCGGGGGCATCGCGGGGTCCGGCGGCGGCGGCGGCTGGTCTGGATCGGGGGTCGCCGACGGTGACGGCGGAGAGGCAGAGGACGGCTGGCCAGGAGCGGGGGTCGCCGACGGTGACGGCGAAGTGGCAGAGGGCGGCTGTGAAGGCGTGGGAGCGGGCGGCGGCGTGGTCGCTGGCGGCGGCGTTGCGGCAGGGGTCGAAGAGGCAGCGGGAGCGGGAGCGGGCGACGGCGTGGGCGCTGGCGGTGGCGGTGTGGCGGTCGAAGGCGTCGGTGCTGGGCCAAAGTTGATCGAGACGACCGGCGGCGTGAACGGGGGGGGTGTCGGCGCAGCGGTGATACCAGCGGAACCCCCCTCGCCGGCTGGCGCCGACGTCACCCACGACACGTTGTTGGTGTAGACGACGCGGCCGGTGGACGCCTTGAGGACCTTGACGGTGCCGCTCGGGTGGTTGTCGCCGCCGTTCAGGTAGTAGCAGAGGGTGGCCTGGTCGTCGAGCTTGGTGCGGCGATCCTCGCGCATGAAGCCGGGCTGGAAGAACGGCAGCACGCGGAACGGCCCCTGCTCGCCGGTGAAAATCTCGTGCGGCGAGCGCCGCCCGGGGTTGGCCTTGGTCGCCAACTGGTTGACAGCGTCGGCGGCCCATTTCGCCAATTCCATCCAAAGACGGTCACCGCGCTCGTCGAGGCCGGAGATGGAGGTGAAGTCGACGTTGAGCACACGGCCAGCGCTGCGGCGAACGGCCATGCCGGCCTTCATGATGCGCCAGATGGCGCTTTCGACGACGCCGTTGTACTGCGGGACGCCAGGCGGGGTGGACTCGATGCCGATGCCGTTGTCGTCGCAGAAACGCCGGAAGTCGCCGCGGGTCCACTCGGTGCCGTTGTCGACGCGGACACACTCGATGCGCCCGAGGTCGTACCGCCCCACGTCCGCCAGCAGCCTTTTCGTTGCCGCCAGTGCGTCGGACTTCCGCCGGAGACCGTAGACCTTGTTCCACCGCAAGGCACTGGCCACGGCGACGAACAGGTAGAGGTTGCCGCCCAGGGAAGGCACCAGCGGTCCACACAGGTCCACGTGAACACGCCCGAATGGCTTGGACGCCCGCGCTCCCGGCCCCCGCGGCACCGACCCTCGCCTGCCCTTCGCCCTCATGCAGTCCGTGCACGGTACCAGCTTGCCCGTGAGCATGATGCCTCTCTGCTGGTCAGTTTCTCTCAGAAGAGGCTCGCAAGCGTGGGCAAGGGAGCGATGGAAGCGGTCGATGTCAACGGACTTTTCAGTCGAACCGAGAGCAANACAACTTGTATCTCCAAGGTCCATACCCGGAAGAGTACCCACACACACAAACTCGGACGCCGAAAAGGTACTACGTCGGCAGAGCCGGCGAGCGGGACGCTCTCACTCGCAGGTACTATACTGGTGGGACCAGTGGGCGGGACGCTATCAGCCGAGGGTACTACGCTCGCAGAGCCAGCGGGAGGAACACGCAACACGGACACCAATGATTTCGCGGAGCCCCCTTTTCGGGAAGGAGAACGCGTGGAGCCAACGGCGGGGGCAGAATCGGGGGCAGTCATGAATGCGGGCAAAGCAGCAGAGTCTACTACAGTCGCAGATGGGTCGTACGGCAACCGCATCGCATACGCTGCAAATGCTTTTTCCTCTATAGCAAATTCAGTCCATTTCTTAGGGTTACGCCACCCTCGTCGTGGAGGTTTTGTTGCTTCAGAGAAACAGCATGCGTTGAATACAAGTTGAAGCTCAGACTCTCTACTACAGACACGTCAGTGAGCTTCACAAACATCGTCGTTTTTTCACCATTCGCTATCTTCCTGAAAGAAACTGAGGTTGATGCTACCGATAGCTTGCACTTCGAGCAGTCGACCATCACCTACAACGACATACTTCCTACTTTGGCGGGGATCTCTTGCAGGTCGTACATGTGCAGGCTACTGTTGGTATAACTGTTGCTTGCACCTGAGTCAGCTACCCATCTCTCGCTACCAGGCGGTCCGTCACTAGATTCGACACTCAGCAAAGACGAAGCAGGCGCAGCGGACTCTACTCCAATCGTCACTCCAATCCTACGAAAAATATCTTCGGGGTGAGACTTGCTTAGAGGCACCGATTGTGCCGTGCAGAGGTGGAGGTAGCCCGAAGATGGAGGCGCGCCAGGAGGAGGGTTAGAGGACGAGGAGGAAGTGGTGCTGCTGCTGCTCGCGGGGGGGGGCTGACGTGGCTGCTCGGATAACGGATCTTCGCCGGCGGGAAGGTAGTAGACGTAGTGGATGCCGCCGTCAGATGAGCCGCTGTCTTCGTACCCGGAGGAATAGCTGTAGCTGTCCCCACCGCCGGCGTAGTGGGCGTACCCGTCGTCGTGGTAGCCGTCGTCGTAGTAGTATCCATCGTCGTAGTCGCCGTAGTCTTCATTGTAGCCATCATCATCGTGGGCGTAGTACACAACGTACGCCTGCTCTCTTCCGTGGCCAGAACGCGCGTGCCCCGGGCCTCTCTCTGCCCCTCCATCTCGGCACGACCGTCGCTGCTGTGGCGTCCCGCGGGCCCACGACCCCCCGGGTGACGCCCCAGACAAACACCAGGCCCACGTCCACGAAGAGGTCGCGGGGGGAGCGAGGCTTGGCTCCAGCCACGGCCACCATGACCGGTGTAGTGCTGCTGCTCTTCTAGCCTAACCCATCGCCCGCCACCGCGGCCGGGCCCCGGCGGCGGTCTACCCCCTCGCAGCCTACCGCGGCGACCGCGGCTGCCGCCGCCCGAGCGGCGTTCCTCGGCGCCTTCTCTCGAACGCGCGCGCCGCAGTTGCTGCTGGAAACGGCACTGCTCGTTGGTGTGAAGCTCGGACTGGTGGTTGCGGCAGTATCCGTCGGGGTCGTCGTTGAACACGCCACCCTTTTTCTTCTCTCCGTCGCGATCTTGGCCGCCAGCTGCTGCGTGACCGCTGTTTTGACCCCCGGATGCCCCCCCACTGACCCCGCCGCGTCGGCCCATGCGGGACGCGGCGAGAGCGAGCTCCACCTCGCGCCTCTCCCCCTTGCTCCTCTCCCGCTCCATTTCCACGTGGGCGTCCCTCACCACAGCCTCAAGGGTACACAACGTCAGGACATCACGGGCAAGCAGTATTCCTTTTTGTACGGCATACAACGAAGAGGGCAGGCCACGAGCAATGTCTTTGTTGGCATCNAGCCTACCGCGGCGACCGCGGCTGCCGCCGCCCGAGCGGCGTTCCTCGGCGCCTTCTCTCGAACGCGCGCGCCGCAGTTGCTGCTGGAAACGGCACTGCTCGTTGGTGTGAAGCTCGGACTGGTGGTTGCGGCAGTATCCGTCGGGGTCGTCGTTGAACACGCCACCCTTTTTCTTCTCTCCGTCGCGATCTTGGCCGCCAGCTGCTGCGTGACCGCTGTTTTGACCCCCGGATGCCCCCCCACTGACCCCGCCGCGTCGGCCCATGCGGGACGCGGCGAGAGCGAGCTCCACCTCGCGCCTCTCCCCCTTGCTCCTCTCCCGCTCCATTTCCACGTGGGCGTCCCTCACCACAGCCTCAAGGGTACACAACGTCAGGACATCACGGGCAAGCAGTATTCCTTTTTGTACGGCATACAACGAAGAGGGCAGGCCACGAGCAATGTCTTTGTTGGCATCTGCTTCATCCTTAATCGTGCCTACAAATGCTAGACGCAGGCGAAGGGCTTCTGAGCGGGCAACATAGTCCTGTGGACTCTCGGACTCTTTCATCTCCAACTCCTTCCAGTCCTGCTCCAACCTCGACTTGACTGACTGCTTCTTCTCCTGATAGAACTCTTGTCACTATTTTCCAGCTTTTTTGTGGACTCTCACACGCCAGAATCAAGCTCTGAATCGGGGGGTACAAGACCTTGCTGATGAGAATATTCCATAGCTTGAAAGACTTGTCTACCACATCATTGCCAAAAAGTCTCCGAAGCTCTGCTACATTCACACCCCTCTTTCCGACCTTGACCTCGACCTCCAGTTCCAATGCATCATGCACACCCTCCTCGTGAAAGTATGCAACCATCTTACGACGAAAAATATGAAACATAATATACAAGTCCTGCTCCTTCTTCAGGCTACCTCCTCGTGAAAATATGAAATCATCTTATCACGAAAAATATGAAACATAATATACAAGTCCTGCTCCTTCTTCACGCTACCAAGCCAAGGTTCTATTTCTGAGCCAGGATTGACACGTAACGTGCCTGAGCGGGCAAAGCCCTGTTGTTCAGCAATGGCCTCAGCTGTCGCCTTAGCCGCTTGCGCCACGATGTGTGCGACGCTGCTGGGGTCGGTGAAGGTGACTGGTTTGCCCTGGCTGGAGGGTGATGGCTGGTTGCCAGTAGGTGGGACTGGGTTGCCGGCTGGTGGTTGGGCGTAGGTGACTTCACCCTCGGTGATCCTGTTGGCTTCAAGTTCGGCTTGTATTCGTTGCTGGCTGGACGATCTCCTCCACTTTCTGTTGTAGCCCTTCCCCGCTAAGGGCGGAGAGGTCGATGCCCTCCATGGTGTCTGTTGTTGTGGGAGTCTACCGATTGCGCGTGATTGCACAACCCCCGGAAGGCTACGCCCGCGCGCAGATACCGTGATATCGTACGAGTGTGAAAGGTAAACTACGCGGGGTGCAGCAAGCCCGTCCTGGGCGTTACTTGGGGCACTGGATAGTCGGCCGTGTTAGGCTGAGAGAGAGAGGTGGTGAGAGAGGTGGAGAGAGAGTGGGAGAAGGAACTTGATTGGAGAGAGACCGCGGTGGCGGTGGAGGCAGAGGAAGAAGTGCGAAGCACGCACGCAAGCCTCATCGCACCAACCACGCCGAAAGGGTCCCCGTGACTGCACCGTTGGCACCCTACAACACAAAAAATTCCCAACACATATCCCCCTGGGATTTTCACGACCAGATACTGGAGCGAGTATATCAACACCAGGCTCCCCGCTTGAAGTGCCGCGATGGGTGAGCCGTGTGAAGTTGTGTCTGCAACCCAGCTGGCGGGCTGTCAGGCTGTGACCCTGTGTCGAGCGAGAACTCATGTGCAAGGGTGGTTGGTGCCCAGTCCACTACGCAGTGGGTCAGGAAGCCGGATTGATTGTATCTGCTTTTCCGGTACACGTGAAGCGAAGCTTGCAAAGGGTCGCTGGTTAATCGGAAAGCATGGTAGGTTGAGATTGTGGTAGACCCGGTCTTTGCAAGTGGAATAAACCGTGCATTTCTGGACCACGGGTGTTGAAGCCGCCGCTGCCTCCGCCACCGGTTGTCTTTTCATCTGCACATCCTGTTCGCGCCCGCCTGTCCACATTCGTCCAGCTCATTGCGCGAAAACGCCTTGGTAACGCTTCCGGGCGGCCTCTTCTCGGGATTGTCCTTGCTACGAATCATGTAAGGCTTGCCGGGAGGGGGGACAGATGGTTCAACACTCCTTCCCGTTCATTCTCCAACATTTGCCGGAGCGCGTCGCATGTCATGCCTGCACCCCCTACTGCATTCAGCTTCTAGGGTTGCGATCGTGTGTCACACACAACGATATGTTCAGCTGTGCCTTAAGCTTCGCGTCCGAGTTCGGGTCCTGAGTTTGTGCCGCCTTCAAGCTGTCGATGCTGGAACAGAATCAATGTAAAGCTCTGTGTGTTGACCCAAGTCAAGCTTCCCTCCTGGCAAACATTTAAATAACTGTAGTGGTGCTATTTCTACCGACATCACAGAATGGCAAGGTGGTTTCCTTGTCGATAGCGTCAAGCAAAGTTTTTTCACAGCAACACCTACTGGTTGCGTTGAGCTCTGCGCTGCTGATTGATCTCTTGTGTCTGCCGCAACCTCATCACGGTTGTCGTTGGTGCGCAGACACATGGACCACAATCCCATTGCCCATCTACCGACGGGGCTTTTCTCTGGGCTGTCTTCTCTGGAGTATCTGTAAGTCCCTTACCACTGTCGCCCGTAAAAACTCATGCCTTGACTACTGCTTTCGCAACATGCTGTCCGTGTTGTTAACGCTTGTCGACGTGTGGTACATGCATGCGTAGGACACAGAAAGACTGACGAGACTTTCCATGGTGTTGTTATATGTTGTCCTCAGAGCTGTGGGCTCTGTGGCGTACGGTGGTTTCTGGTCCATTCTCGCCGTTTGCCCGTTCATGTCAAAGTCTACATGCGACGCTACTAAACGCACCCAAGCCCCACATTTTGGCACCCGTCCTGATGGAGGCCAGAACCTGCTTCAGTCTCGATGGTTGGCTCGCCATACTCCAACCTCAATGTACCATACCTGACCCCATGCGTCCCCCATCAAATTAGGAGAATGCGAGACCTTCACCTTGCCGAAGTGGAGGAGGATCTGTTCTCCGGCTTGGGCGCACTCAGGGAACTGTGAGAGATTACCCTGTAGACACAAGGGAGCCGGGGGCGAGAACACACTCCGACAATCGGGACAACTCGGCAACTGCTTGTTCCGCCTAGGATGAGAGGCCGCCGTGCTACATTTGTACAGGCTCCAATTATCTCGACTCAAGATGGGTCACATTGCTCCACGAAATAGCCAGATAATTAACCCAGACTAGTCTTGAACCTTCTAGCCTTCTCCTGAAAGAGGACAACGGAAGTTCTGCATCTATGAAGACTTGCATCCGAGGGGCGGGCCAGTCAGTTCGTAGCTTACGGCTGTCGGTCGGTCTTTTACTCATTACTTTCCACGTTTCGCCATGCGAATAGAATTGTTTTTAGTGTGCCAGAAAAAAAGTGGTGTCTCTTCGCGCTGTTCAAAATGGACGGAGCGCGCGGTTGGCGAGTGGTGTCATGAACCCGAAGAAAGATTGCCCATGAGGCAACTTGTATGGAAAGCCTGCCCCGCCTCCTTCGTGCCCGTGCCCAAAATATTGTGCGTGGGCATAAAGTTGTACACCGCTCCCTGTTCATGGTACTAGGAATTCTTTGGTCCAGATATCGTCTACGGCAGGCAGCGCAGCACATCTAATCTTGCTGTAACGCCACGTGCCGTGACAGCGCGAAATCAGCAATGCTCGCTTCCGTACCGCCTGCCGCAAACCCCTGGTGCTAACGGGGCCAGCTGAGGAGTGCTATTGCACAAGAGTTGTGCGAGTATTGGCGCTATTGTGTAGTCAATGGCGGCGAGGCTACCTAGACTAAAGTCACGTATCCTACCTCCCCACCCCCTTTCCTTCCTACCGTTTTTCCTCCCCGGCAAGCTACCTTTACGAGAACCAGGTGGATCTCAGCGAACCGTCTGTACTGGCTCTACCTCCCACGCTTTTTCGAGACACACAAAACCTGGAGGAGCTGTGGATTCACACTAACAACATCGTGGAGCTCGATCCAGAGATATTCTCGGGCCTGACCAAACTGTCGTTTCTTCATTTAGATTTGAACCCGATTAAGGTTCTGGAGGACGGGCTCTTTTCGGACCTTTCTTCTCTGGAGACGTTGTGAGTGTTTTGTGTCGAAGCATAGTGTTGGCGTATTGCACGAAAAGCACTACTTACTGGTAACAACATATTCGCCTGATTGAGAGCGAAGTATCTGATTGAGAGCGAGAGCCAAAAAAATTGAAATTTCGGGTCCAGACGCCTCTTGCCATTTCTTGGCAAGTAGGGGACGGGCTATTCCAAGAAGCGGTGCAAATTGAAGGTCTCATCAGCAGCTTCGCGAGCATATGCGTGTCATCGTCATCGGATGCTGCAGCGAGGAGCTAGACAAGTTGCTAGATTTGCCCAGATTGGCTATTTCTGCTCAAACTGTTTCAGGGCGGTATCGCGTCGGGCGGTGGGCTCTGCTGTAGCTTCTGCTCCCCGCTGTAGCTCCACAACGAGAGACTCCCACAGGATGACCAGGGTAGCGGCTTGAAGCTACGGGCTAGCCCTTCAATTCAAGCTACACAGCAAGCTCCACCTCTCAGTGGTAGTCCGGCTACAGCGTATCGCGCAATCTCGCTCTCAATCAGATGCTACGCTCTCAATCAGGCGAATATGTTGTTTGGTGTAGCTTCCTTCTGTCCGCAATGCCAACGTGACTTCAACCTTTTCTTGTAGCCGTCTTGCCCAGGGTTCGGCGGTCTGCTGAAAATCTCTGTTGGCCGTGAAACCTGAGCCATCCATCCGCGCGAATGGCGATGGTCGACGTTTGCGGAGCAATCTGAGTCGGCAAACTCTGTGATTTCCGAAGCAATATTGTGACCGCCCGTCTGAACACGCTCGCCGCCTAACCATGACCGTCTTCACGGCATCCCCCGCAGGAGGCTCCGCGGGCTGGACTTGAGTGAGATTCCGGAAGGAACGTTCAACGGCTTAAGTGCCCTCAAAAACTTGTGAGGCCCAGATATGTGTATTTGGAGGGGGATATCATGTTGCAACAACCGTAAAAGCAAGAGCCGAAAACAGCGGTGTGACGTCGAGTCTTGACAGTGGAAGTGAAGAATATGGCAAGACAATGTGAAGAAAAGGTTTACCAATTACGTAGGCCGGGGTCGGGCAAACGGGTTTACCAAACAAACACCCGTTGGCCCTTGCAAGCGTCAGGCACTGTAGGTTTCACACGCGTTCAAAAGTCGGTTTGTAGCTCCCTTGCTGATATGTGAGCTATTCATGCAGCCTGAAATAAATGTATGAAAGCAGCATGCGCAGGGATGACAAGTCAAGACATGGCTGTCTTTGCAGACATGCTTCTTTCGAAACGATGTGGTTAATACTGTACTTGTGTGCCGGGGACATGCCTATCCCGTGGGAGTGGTGCTGCTTTCTCGATTGCACACGCGGACGGGACACTCCTGGGGATTTCAATACCATCTACCATATCATGTCATCTCAGACTCGCTCGCCCCCGCAATAGAAGAGGTGCTCGTGGAAGGGCGTTACGAAGAGCAGTCTCCGACCATGCGTAGTAGTGCGCACACTCTCTCACCTGCAGTTTTTTCCGCCCCTCTTCCAAGGTACCTGTACGAAACCGAGTCGGACATCGACCTACCTCCCGCGCTGTTCCGGGAAAACAAAAACCTGGAAATTTTGTGGCTCAACAAGAACGGGTGTGGGGACGTCGACGAAAATCTCTTCTCCGGGCTGTCTAAGCTTCAATTCCTGTAAGTATACAAACTACATGTAGACTGTCGTGCCAACGGCCCACAATTGCCCAGTCACACCCGTGCGGTCGAATGCTGTTTGTTGAATATGTTATTTATGTTACTTTATCACAAGAAGACCCGTTATTTCGGTTACATGATCACAAGACCCACAGATTGATGGTGTGGCAGCGGCACTGCGGGCTGGGATTTACGGTCAGCCTTAGCGTCGCCCGCCCTCGCGTTGTTTAGAAGGTTGAGAGACTTGTCGGCGGCATAAATCCGTCGTAATCAAGACTCACACCCATTTAATGTGAAGTGCATGTCTTTGGACTTTGTCCATTGTCATGGTTCTCGTTCGAAAGCAAGAAGATATTTCTTTCCGGTGTTGCCTCTATTCGTACCAATCGAAGTAGCTTCTTTTGCGTTCGAACCTTAAGGCCTTGCTGTTCGTCTGTTCACTGGTGTGACGGCCGAATTTACGCTGCTTCGAGTAGTCGCGGGTTTGCTTGGATGGGGATGGTAACGGTGCACTCCGTTGGTGTGTACGATGCATTTTAGAGGTTTCAGTTGCTAAATCTTGGACTTGATTTATCGGTTGCTAAGTTCAAGCTACATGTAAATATCTCTATTGTCTCAACGTCTCAACGCCATTAGGTATATATATGCCCGGGTCGGACAGTATACCGCAGCTATTTGTTGCGTGTCGCGGGGTTGCTCTGCCACGCGAAATTTTTTGCACATGCGCAACTTTTCCCTGGATACACTGCAGACATGTCCCACACATTTACTCCCGTAACGGGTCATCGCGCTATACCCGTCCATGACCACTGTCTGTCGTGGCAGGCGCTTGACCTTCAACGGCCTGTCATCACTGCCGGAGGGCGTATTCACCGACCTGGGGCAGCTACAAGAACTGTGAGCATACCATCCAGGGGCGGGTGTGTAGCACACGTTGGCGGTGCCGTTGGAAAAAACAAGTATTCAGTCCTCTGCCCGATAATGCGACGCTTCTAGATAGACGATGGTGTTGACGGTCAGATAGTGTCGGTCGGCAGAAATTCCAATGGGCAAGTTCGTGGACGTCCATGGACGCGTGTACGTGTCGTTGACTGCCCATGGATGTCCGCCTGTGTGGACATCCATCTGTGGACGTGTCCAGAAAGACAGTGGACGCTCATGGGCGTGCCGATTGTTTCTCCATTTGTCCTTTTTTTTCTGAGAGCGCCCTATAAACGGTGTGAGCAAGAGGACCACTTCATCTTCATGTCAAAGCCCATTGTGTAACAATCAGCCCCACCGAATCATCGTGAGATCTTGGAGAAACTCGAATCGCGTTTGATCTTTGACACAAAACCATTCAAGATATATTCCTGAGGATTGACTTCAGCCGCAATACCGTACCGTGAGAATAGCCTGGTGAGACTTCATCTGCTTTCTGAACTGTTCCCTGTTGTGTTGGAACTTTCCATGTAAGCCTCAATGGCTTCCATGGAATTTCTCGGATTTGGATGGATTTGTGGTGGCACTGCCACCGGTAGCCTAGTGGAAGGTGAAGCAGATGGAAATAATGAAAGCTACTTTTATCACTTCCACGATACGTCCGTGGAAGTACTTCAACCAGAGAACGAACCCGTTGGAATTTCTTCCACGGAAGCTCCGTGGTAGTGATGAAAGCTTCGACTCCTACGAGCGCTTCCAACAATTCTTCGATTGCTTCTACGGAAACTTCCACGAGCGTGATGGAATGATCCACGGTACTCGCACGAGCTTCCGTTACTTCCGTGGAAGATTCCACCAACATAGGGGAGCAGCAGGCCCGATATCAACGAGCATTGCAGCGTCGAGTGCTCCTTTCGACTTCTACCCTCTCCAATTGGAGAACAAAGCCGACTGTTCCGGTCACGAACCCCCCCACCCGCTACTGTCCATGCAGGTACTTAGGATACAACAAGCTCACGACTTTACCAGCGGGGATCTTCTCCAATCTAGGCCAGCTACTATACCTGTGAGTCGAAATGGTCGGTGCGTCAGAGCCGTGGGCCCCTGTGGTCGTACACCTCGTGGTAGCGAATTGCTCAAAAGCTCACCCATCAATCACTTGTGTTGTTCCTGTCAAAGTGTTGCCTTGTATTGTTTTCGCTTCAGCACACAGCTGTGAGCAACTTTCGCGCGTATGCTTCCCATCGAAATCGGACTTGGATCACCTCTTCTAGGCGTGTCACGTCCGTCATCCATGACGCGCTGACTGAAATGGGCCGTTCGCCAGGCACAGCGTTGGTGTATCAGAGGAGTAGATTGCGTACGCTTGCTCGAGCTTGGCCAACAATCCCTTCCGGTAGACTACAGCAACGTTTTCTGTTTTTTGTTGGAGTAGTCGGAGGGCAGCCATTGTTGTGTTCAAGAATATACGTATGCCTGCTTGTTTCACGCACCATGTTGTCTGACACCGGCGCCGACATGACCCGCCAACCTAGTCTTGATATGTATGCGGGAATCAGACACAACGCATTTTGCGGCTTCACATAGCGGGCGACAACAATGTCACGAAGAATGCGAGGAAAAACGATAACATATCCAAGCAATTGACCATGTGTGGTGCTGTCTCATTCTCCCGCTCACTCGGCATGAACTCCTACCGGATCGTTATCTCGCTCGGCTGTCGGTGAAATGTGCTGCAGCGGCCTAAGCAACAATCTCTTGGAAACGCTGCCTGGCGGCTTGTTTACCGATCTGACTTCGATCGTCGAAATGTGAGAGCGTGATAGTGACTGTTTGCTGCCCTGAGAACATGACCTGTCCAATGCAGAAAAACATCCAATCGTTCGAAATTGGCTTGTTTGAAAGGGCGCAAGTGTATGGCCTCCTTGTCGGCATCACCCCAGCGAGGTTTAGCCGCAGGCGATTTTGTTCGTGAAGTCGGCGTATTGTCTAGCACTGTCAGTTTCTCATCATTCAACACACATGTTGCAGTCGTTGTCGAGCTCATTCGTTGTCCTCACAAGCGCGGCTCAATCGCGCCCCTCTCAATTTTCTGTGCCCTGCACGCGGCACTGTTGCTGCGCAGAGATGTGGCGGAGAACCCGGATTTGCTGTGTGTCGCGCCTAGGTGAGTGGTCCGCATCACAGGAGAAGTATCGACAAGGGAAAAGTTTTCGGCGGGGGGCTATGAACGCTCTCGATGCGCGCACGCTCACGTATGAGAGAGCTCGACGACGACTTCACGGACATGGAGGCTGCTTGTGCCTGGGAGATGTTGGTTTGATAAAAAAGAAAGCCTGAAGACGAGGTAGCCTTACCTCGGTCATTGTCTACAATGTGCACTTGCCACAGCTTGCATCGTTTGCGACGTAGGAAGCATCATCGTTCGTCCTTTACAGGTAGATCTAGTTGGATAGATCTAGTTGGCACTCCTTGAATCATCCGTGCGTGGTGTCCTCGAAGCAATTCTGGTGGGTTTCTGTTTCACGTGGTAGACGTCTTCCGTTCGCCGACGGTATCTTGGACTCAAACTTGGCGACTTGTTGACTGGGTCTTCGTTGCATGAATGACCTCCTGTCTGTCGTCTTGCCGTGGGTATTACGCTCCGGCGGCTGTCCCCTGCTCATGTGTATTGCCGAACTGAACTCAACGTATGGCTCGTGCAATGCTCCTTCTGTTTCACGCAGTTGCTTTCGATTGTTCGGCTTGATGTGCACGGGCTGATGCGCCATTTCCGCTGTTTCTCTCGTTATATTGCTTAGTACGTCTGACACGTCCGGAGTATGATAGCTTTAGTTGGCGCGTGCTGCTAAAGTGCAGGTCATCGCACATCAACTAGACCGAAATCTCCCAGATCGATTGCTCCACAACCAAGAAACGGGTGCTTGTAACGATCTAGTCGGCGCTCTCCTTGTAGGCCGGTTTGCCTGTTTGTTGCATCCTCTTTGGTATGGGGCAATCGACGGCTTAGGTGGTTTGCAACCCCTCGTGCTATTTCGATATGATCCTGCACTGTACCGCGTACGGGGGTCAAAATTGATCTCGACTTCCCCGCTCAACGCCGCCCGCCGACGAGCCTATGAGCTCGCTATTTCCTCTATCCCAGTCCCCTTGCATACCTCTTTATTGACAGCAGTCCGATGCTAATTGTCGGTTTCAGCCCTGCGGGAGAGATTCTGAGGGACTCGAGCGCTTCTCAGGACGAATCGTGCGGTAAGCATCAGGTTCTAACACACTGTCGTCATGACGGACCTTCTTGAGCCTCGTGTTTGCCGTTTGCAATTCCGCACACGAGCAAAGGTCACGCGGCAGCAATTGCTGGCGGTTTTGACCTTTACCTCTGTTGACGGGTGCCCTTTGCTCGCACCACTCGAACGAACGGGTAGCAAGCATTCAACATCACCCCAGCCGTCGTAGTTCTGGGTACGACACCCGTCTAATTCCCGCGAAATCATTCATACAAGGAATGACGAATCTCGGTTTCGATCGTCCTTTGACGGGCCTCGAGGGTCTAGAAGCCAACTCCCTCGACGCATGATGCGATGTCTCATGCTAGCTCGAAGCAATGACGAGAGACAGACAGCTGTTCGTGTTGCAGCCGTGGAACGTCGAGTAGCCGTTTCCGTGCAGTTGGCCACCTGTCTCATGACAAATAAACATTTAAACACGTTCTCGAACAAGATTTGCAGCATCAAGTTCACCCTCATCCCACCAGGGTGTTGGGTCTGTTGACATGTGACTGTGACTATCCATGCATCACGGCCTTGTGGATGTCGTGACATAAATCCCTTTCTCTAGACGAACAATTACCGGTGGTTCACTACCTGCTAGAGAAAATGACCGCTGTATCAAACAACATTATCTCTCGTTTCTGTCATTTTCTCCCTCCCTCTATCTAAATATTTCCATCCCTCCGCAGTGTATAAGCCTGAGCCACCCGTCGCAACCTGCTTATAAGCGACATGGGTTCCAACCTCTACGTCGAGTCTAACGGAAGCTTGGCAAGACCGAGCTCTCTCACGAAGAGGCACGGGCCACGTAGTCAGTCATGGAGGCTTATGGAAGACCTGACTGCTGTATTTCGTATTACCGGGCTCTTGATGTGCGTGGCCCCCTATCCTTTACACGCACAAGCAGGAGCTGAAACTTGCAGCAACGGCCTGGAAGGCATCGACGGGAGCGGTGGCGTATGCTGT